>JAGDQP010010673.1:0-55130 GCA_022664845.1 Lepisma saccharinum
TATATATATATATATATATATATATATATATATATATAATTTTACTATTTTAGAAGAAATAAATTTCGGAGTGTCCAGACCCTCACCATACGTCCCTGGAGAGGAGTGCTGCGGTGTGGGTTGTCACTCTACGACTAGGAAGCTTTGCTTTCCAGGACGAGAGAGAAGTGACCTCTGTTATTGAGTCATAAAAAATACACTTTTGTACACTTTTACTAATTTTTCAGACCCTATCTCGGTATCTTTTAGTTAATATGAGTAGATATGATTTGTATATTACCTCTCTACAGGACGTAGATTCTCCTAGCAAAATTGAAGACCTGAATTCAAAAACATCCCAAGTCCACTTTTTTCCAGTTTTCATTTTTTACATTCGTAGGTATCTATGTCATAATATTACATCCTAAGTCCAACTTTAAAGCTGTTTTTAATGCAAAATAAGGCCCTTATGCAGTTTAGCGGGACAGACCTGAGACGACGGTTCAATTTTGTACCCCAAATTCTTCTCCGAAGTGAATTAATTTGTTACCAGTGAACGTACAGCGAATGAACAAAGTCTCTTAAATGCAAGGTAGCAAACCTAGGCAACACACCATAAGGAAAGTTTACTAAATAACTTTCCTTGTCTAACATTGTATTTGTACCAGTGATGAACATGAAAAAACAGGATGTACCGATAATAGACACCCAGTGATGGGCATACTGTTTAGCTCAAAGTTACTTAAATAATCATTGCTGGTGTTTCGAATATGAGTACCAAAGAAGATTATGTGTTTAATGCAGTTCTTCGATTATCAGATTGTTTCATCAAAATATACTGAATAATCATTCTGGAAGTCCTGGGTGTGAAACCAGTAGTCGACCATCCTTGCTGAGGTTTTAACAGGTTTTTTTTCTCAGACATACCAATCAAATGCCCTCATGGCACCTTCAACTTAAATTTGTCCGACTCTTTCCTGCGTTATTTTCCCTACCATATCCCGACTTGAGCCATAAATTCCTTGTGACCGTAAAATGCAAATTCTAAATTCTAATGAATAGTGTCCAATACTAACACAAATCATTTCGTGAATGGGTATTCCTGCGTCCATCGTTGGAAAAAGTGGTACCAAAAAAATCATCTGACAAACTTATGATCATTTCCAAGTTGGAAGAGTAAACAATCATTCCCAAGTTGAAAGAAAATAACTATCAGAAGTACGTTTTCGACCTTGAGGTGGTGAGAGGTTTGGGGCGATTGCTTTCTGTGCGCGTTGTCTTGGATTCAATTCCCGCTCAGGGTAATTGAACGGAGTTGTTCCGAGCCCACTTTACCACAAACTGAAAGTCTCGTCCTATGAAGCTGAATAGCTATTTTTGGACGTTAATAACAACTCAATTAATCAAGGTTTTTGATTCCAATTCAATGAAGAATAGTGAGTGAAACCAGATAGAAACTTATTTAATGAGCACACTTTGCATAACAGATATAATTTATATTTTGTTTCCATTTGTATGCTTGAAACAAAGACGTTTCGTAATACGTATTAGTGCAGAACAACAATAGTATTCGTTACTGTAATTCCATGAATAAAGACCGAAAGCTCTTACATTAATCACTAGATTAACAGAATGTATGGAAGAGTAGGTGGGACCATGAACGTAGCTTCAACATCATGTTGGAAAACTCGTACGAAACCAATGACGAGAAAATAATATTCAGTGCCATATTCAGTGGCGTTAGATTTTATCGCGTAGATGAAATGATTCCAGCCCTCAAGAGAATAATATTCCTTTTCAAATGTCCATTACTGAGCTTCTAACGTATGAGAAATTACTCGGAAATCGAGTTTTAAACAAACAAATGTGAATACAGCAAAATATTGTATATCTTTACTGCAGTGTTGGAAATTTTTAATTTATTTTAAGATCTTTAGGCAACTATGGCTCAGACCGTATAGCTTATGATGAGGTAAATTGGTGGAATGAAGAAAGTGGGAGGGAACGAGAGCTCTACCAACTGAGCGTTCTTACACGTTTCTGGCCATAAGCTATATTAAAATTAAACAAATCACTCACTTTTCTTCTAAAACCCACCAACGAGCTATAATAGGCTACACTTTCTAAATTCTCAACAGTAATACTCCTAAGTACTGAATGCAACAAACTGCTGAGACGAATGCATAAAATTTGCAACAAATAATATACATTATGGATTGCGACTTGTAAATGCAGATATACTTAGTTCAGATAAGGAAATTATTATTTATTGATTCATTCTTGTATCACTTTCTAATTTCCTGACCAATCATTTTTCAGACTATACTTGGTCCCACTTTCAAAAGTTTCTGAGGGAACTATATACGCCTCTCTTTACTTTCACCCCCTTCAACGTCAACATAACTAAATTTAAATTGCTGAGATAACAAACATCTTCTCATGCTTCTTGGTCGTTTACATTATAACAATATTCCGCCTTTCATAATACCCAAATGCTGCATATGTATGTAACATTTTCCTTTTCTTGCGCATATTTTCTTCTTATTTTCTAATTTTCTCGTGTTTGTTTTGTTTTGTATCTTCGGGAAATGGAGCAGGAAATTACGTTTTTATAAGAGAATGCTTCTTCCTTGCAAGAAAAAGAAAATAAATATGAAAGGACGTTAAAAATATCATTGTACATCCCTAAATCACGTTACTTTAAGATACTGTAATACATATCTATAATATAATTTACACAATTTTATATAATTTTATAATAGTAGGTCTATATATTAATATCGTATAACATAATATCATAAAATGTTTCTAATATAACATCAATCGTACTCATCTGAGAAGTGTTTATGATCTTTATCAAAGAAGAGACATATATTGATGGGGTCAACAATTAGGTATCAATAAGTTGCCCCTAAAATCCGGGGTGACAATTGCTTATTAAACAGTTTACAAGAAAGTGCCAAATAGTGCAAATAAATTGTATCATATTGTGTCGAGCTAGTTTGTTTTGAACTATTATAAATGGTACTTAAACCACCAAATACACTGAATTTTATGATATCTGGATTTATAAGTCAGAAACCCTGTACACACACTTTTGGTAGAAACTTCATTAACATGTGTAAGAACGGTTGCTAAACTCGGCTGCGAACTCACCATAATTTGTATCCACACTCGTAAATGAATAATCAAAATTGTTGCCTATACAGGCGAGGTAACATTTCGAAAACATTAACATAACTAAAGTTTCTTTCTCACGAGAAATACAAATTTTCTTGATTCCAATAATATATTAGACCACGTACAATATGCTACGGATCCTATATAAAGAGCTCATGTTTGTTATAAGTTATAAACGAAGTTAGGATTATTATAAATATAACTGTATTTGAAAATATGTGTAGATTGTACTTCAGGAAAATTTTCTATACAGTATTTCAAAATAGTATACACACCGTAACCAGTAAATTATCAGGCATCATCTCAATATCTCAAACTACCCATTGTCGACCCCAAATGCCCTATATTAACCACTGGGACAGGTCGTATGTCAGTGAGAACTGTATTCTCGGAATATGCAAGAGAAAGGTCAAAAATCTTTAGTAAGATACGTATATTAAAAACTGAAACTTAAATTGAGTGTTAACATTTTATTTTTGTGGGCTTTAGGTATCTAAGGCTCAAGCCGGTAAATTAAGCCTTGAAAACATCATATAATAAATATTTACTCTAACATTTCAAATGTTACTGTTTGATAGGCAGTATAAATTGAAAAGTATAGTCTGTAGTTAGTGTTAGATACTTCAGATTATTATAGAATAAATGAACAAGGTCATGACTAGAAACTTTGAAGTTACAAAACATAAAATACAGAGTGTATCATAAATCAATAATTATCTTGGGAACTAGGGGCACCTGAAAGATAATACTTTAGATTTGGCTTCAGAGAATTTAATTTATGAAGCCGTGTTTAATTTTGGAAGGACATAATGTTCCATTATAGTATTTCTGCATTATATGTACTCGAACTCTTACTACACTATCACCTAAACAAACAAAGCTAAAGAGAAATTAACCTCAGATTTTGGTTTGTTTAGATACTTTGATTTTCCTTCTCGATTTCAATTTGACGAGACTACAATCTCTTCACATAATATCTAAACCAATTGTAAAGTCAAGTTCTCTGTATCTGCCTTGTTCAACTACTAGCATGCCAGACTGGTTGAATGTGTAGTGTAGAAATACCATGTGCAAAGGTGGAGGCCTTATTACAAAGAAGAAAGGTAAATTAATGTATCTAACACCCAAATATGAGGTCATTTTCTCTCTATCTGCTTTCATATAGGCGGTAGTGCATATGGAACTAACATATGATATTGTAAGAGAATATTGTATCTTTACGAGATTGTAGATAGCCTCACAAATCAAGATCTCTGAACCCAAATGGAAGTATTCTTTTGAGGTCTCCGCATATCTGGAGATAACAGTTTATGATACACACTATATATATATAATAAATCACAGCCATATTCAATTCACTAGTGGATGAGGCCTCTCCCAGAAGGGAGGAGTTGATCTACTGCTCCCACGCTGACCAGACGGGTTGGGATATATATATATATATATATATATATATATAGAGAGAGAGAGAGAGAGAGAGAGAGATTATCTTGTACAGTTACTTACAAAAGTAAATGGAGGATGGAATTAAAAGAAATAGTAGAATTTTCCTCCAGGAGAATTGTTGCACTGTACGTCTCATAGTTAGACAACCAACATGACAGTACAAATATGCTCGAAAACATGGTTGCCAGGAAATTCCTCCATTTGGAGCAAGAAATAATTGACTCCTTCATCGCCATTTAAAGAACCACGAGATAGATAGACAGAAATGACATTCACGTTAAGTTCTAAGAATTAGGAATTAATGCATTGTTGACACACACAAGGACATACATGCAGAGAGAGAGAGAGAAAAAGCGTGGAAGAAGATGGGGAAAGAGCGAAAAAAGGGAGGAGCAAACAAGGAAAGAGGAAAAGAAAAATGGCACAAGATATGGATATAAATGTAAAGTTAACGCTTATGAATACACAGTCTCCGCCTCCTTCCCCTTATCCCCTTCTCTCTCTGTGTCTTGTGTTTCTCTCCCTGTTCGGGATAAATCTTCTTCAGTAGCAATCGCGAACATCGTTTACAGCACTTAGTTCCTGGAAGAACATATTTGGAAAGCCGCTCATGGAATCGATTCAAAAACCTTACGTATGAGAGTCTGACAAGCTAACTATTTAGCTACACAGACCATAACAAATGTGTTATTAAGTCAGCCATTAAACTCGCTATCCTCATCGGTTTATTTATATATATCCTAGATTTCAGAACTCTTTCATGAAAGTAAATCCCACTTGTTGGCGGCGCGCTTATTCGCAATTCCCAACCGGTAAGAATAAAAAGAAATTGACTAGCAGTATCATACGGGTAAAAGTGCCTTGGAAGGATACTGATTAAAAAATACTACCATACTCAACATAAAAAATGATGGCTCTCCCCCAAATTTCAGCTCAAAAGAGATTCCTCGGTCGGATTTGGCACTACGATGACCTTCTATTTTAAAATTGAAGATTTTTTTTCAAGCTCTACAAGATGGTTATTGTTTCATTTATGTCGACGCAAAATTCAAATTTTTAGAGAGAATTTTAGAAAAATTGAAAACTGAATTTTAAAAAACTAGGACAACAGTTGGCTCGAAAAAAAATATATGTTATGTATTTTTAGTGGTTTTATAACCACGATTTTTTAAAGATTTTTTAAAAATGTTAGAACATAACAAAACTATACGTGACAGGACTTCTTACGTAACACATGTACTGTAAATACAAGTTCGAAAGTAAAGATTGGCAAGTCGCCTTCGTGGACGGCTTGTTAAGATGTCGGCTTCTTCAGTGAAAGGTCCCGGTTTGAGTCCCGCCACTTTCATCTTTTGTTCTTTCAAAATATATTTTTATATGCTCATATTTATTATTTAGTAAATGCTAGAATGTAAATAAGTAACTGATTGCTACTGAAAGCTAGGATGCGTCTTTATGCACACCGAGCGAGATGTGCAAGGGGACACGGTGCGTCCAAAGGAGGGGGGGAGTACCCTGCGGTTAACTGTGGGCATACGCAAAAGTGCTGTTAACATTCCTTCCACTTGCTATTTGGTACACATAACATTCATTTTATCTTTATCTTATCCCAATCTCAGTGCTGTTCATTTGCACGGTCGAGACAGTAGTAATAAAAACAAACATGTAAAGACACCCTTTTCTTAAACAGTTCTTACTAAACAGTAAAAAAAAAGTTCATGAATGATTAAAAAGAAACTAATAGGGCGCGCAAATTCAAGAATATATAAAGTTACTGTATATGAGAGAACGTCCCATAAGATCTGGCTGTGCATTAAGATATATCCAAGATTTCAGTAGCAATCATTTATTTATACACATCCTAGCAATTAATAAATAATTTAATATGAAAATATAAAAATATATTTTGAAAGAAAAAAGAAGAAAAAGTGTTGTACCAGGCGTGACCCGAACCCGGGAACTTCCACTCAAAAAGACGACGTCTTAACCAGTCGTCCACGAAGGCGACCTGCCAAACTTCACTTTCGAACTTGTATTGTATTTACAGTGCATCTGTTAGGTAAGAAGCCCGGTCACATGTCATATTTTTTGGTAATGTTCTACCACTTTATAAAATCTAAAAAAAATCATGGATATAGAACCAGTAAAAATACGTTTTACCACATATATGTTTCTTGATCCAACTGTCGTCTTATTTCAAATTCAATTTTCAAATTTTGTAATCTCTAAAAATGTGAATTTTTCGCCGACATAAATGAAACAACTACCATCTTGTAGAGCTTAAAAAAATATTCAATTTTAAAGAAAGATGGTCATCGTAGCTGCAAATCCGACAGAGAAATCGCTAAACTACGAAAAATACACTTTAATTTATTTTAAGGTTAGGTTAGATTCTTTGAGTGGAAATTTGGTGGAAAGTCATCATTTTTGATGCCGAAGATGATAGTATTGTTTTATCACGATTCCTTTCAAGACACTTTTCACTATCTTATACTGCTAGGCTCCTTGTTTTTATTCTTACCGATTGGGATTTTAGAATAAGCGCTCCACCAGCAAGTGGGATTTACTTTCTTGAAAGATAGTACTGAAATCTAGGATATATATAATTAAACCGCTGAGGGTAGCGAGTATAATGACTGATTTAAATGCTGATGGGTGATGTAAACGGTTGGGAATTTTGATACAGCAACGAGAGCACCAATTGCCAATTGCTTAGCGTGGCGCATTGGTAGGATGCTGGCTCACGAAATAAAAAACAGGGTTCGATCCCTAGCGAGTGCACGAGATTTTTCCTTTAAAAATATGTTTAAAGTTTTAATTTGTTATTTATAATTAATTTCTTGTATTTTCAAGATTAAGATTTTTTCATTATCTTGTCTTAAAAAATATACATTTCTAGGTTCCAATTTATTATTAAGAATTACTTTCTTCCATTTGTCGTAGTTTATATAAAATTAGTGACTGTAGATAGGGTAGCTTAGGTAAGATCAGGTTCGGTTTGTTTCTTTCATTCAAAATACATTTCTATCTGTTTGTGCGAACCTGATCTCACCTAACCTCCGCTAACCCATTGTAACTAAAAATGCAACTCGGGAGGGGGGCGCAGGCCTCAGTTAGCGGTGGGCATACGCAAAAGTCTACACAACTTATGTACACCGCTAACTGGGGGCTGCGCCCCCCTGAGACTCACGCCACCCAACTCCCTTCGCGGGCCAGACCTGGTTTATGTATATATATCCTAGCTCTCAGTAGCCTCTATTTGTATTCCAAAACAATTATTAATAGTAAATGTGAACATTTAAAAAAATATTTAGAAAGAAAAAAGGAGAAAAATATTGCCCTCCCCTCGGGTTTCAAACCAGAATTTTTTATTTTTTAAGCTAGCGTCTTACCGCTACACCATGACAGTGTCTGGCAAATACTGATTTGGTCTTTATATTTACAGTGAATACAGTGAGTCTGTTACTATGACATTTCAGATGGTACGATGAATTCCAAACATTTTATTATTTTCATCCTTAAATTTTGAATGCGGGGCGTAAAAATTTGTATGATGACTTTTTGGTTAGTGAGCCATCGATTGCGTGCAAAATTGCGCTTGTGCCAGATTATCATCTCGAGAGTGTTCCTAGTTAGTGGTACGCCTCGGGCATGAATGTTTGTGTGTGTGATTTTAACTTAATTCTAAGAATATTAGTCTATACAGGTTGAAAATATATATTAAATTGAACAAATAAATCCCGCTTAGGTTGAACAACGTTTCAAAAAGTTCTAGAGCGTTGGTTTGCATTCGGAAAGTCCTGGGATCGATTCCAGCGTTCGACCATTCTACTGAGGTTTTCCAAGAACTTTCGCCACCCATGCCAGGCAAACGCTGTGATGGTAGCTATAAATAGGCCCTGGACGTCTATCTACCAACACACTATCCCAACCCTATCCCGGCTTGACCCTAATATACCTAAAAGCTTTTAAATAATTTTAAACAAATTCTTTAGGATCTTCTATCCCACCCTATCCCGGGCAAGTATTATGCTTAAACAACATATATCAAGTCACACAAATCATACACTGTAGATGTTAATATATGAATGTACTGAGTGTCAACAATACTAAGATACCCACACTGAATCTTCAGTGCCAATTCTCGGTAGTAGAGCGTTCGCGTATCATTCGGGAGGTCGTGGGTTCGATCCCAGCGGAGGACCACCCTGACTGAGGTTTTTCCAAGGTTTTCCCTTAGTTACACCAGGTAAATGTTGGGATTGCACATGGAACGAGACACTCCCAAATGGAGTAATATCCTGGCATTCCATGTTTTGGCGCATATTTGTGCTGGCATAGTGGTTGTCTAACTATTAGGCTTACAGTGAAACAATTATCCTGGAGGAAAGAACTGTTATTTCTGAGCACTCCAACCTTCACTTATTTTTGTAAGTGGTTACAACGTCTTTAATTATTAAAATATGACTTCATATGTGTTTATCAGTACAAGAATGTTGTAAATAAATCGCTATTAGTTAGAACATTATGAATTAATTGTGAACGTCGTCATTGTTTCAATATTAACCTATTATGTCAATGCATGAGGCTATGTGGTGTCTAGGCAAGCTATATTCACAATAAGGACACCAAGATCCAGAACAAGTTAGATGTCATTAGAAAGTTATGAAATAAGGACAGAGTAAAATTCAAACCAAATCAATTTCTCCATAATTTATTAAGATAGATTTTCATAATGCAGCATTGTTTTCAGCACTTAGAGGAAAGTCAAAACGGATTAAAAACTGCTTTGGGTTAAAAATATTGAGAAGGATAGACGATCAATTAAGTCCTTTACAAAGTAATTCACAAAGAGTATTAACTCACAAATACTGTCCCAAAACTCAGCTTTTGAAGAAAAGGAAGTAACGAGACAACAGAAATTGAAGAAAAATGATGAAATAGGCATTTGGGAAACATTATTACTCAGGAATAGTAAAGAAGAAATTAGAGAGGACGTCAAAAGGACTAGTAGGCCCATTTCTATTATGCATGTTCCTTAAATCACATGCTGTTTAATTTATGATGTAATTGAAAATGTGTGGATGAATGGCATTTATGCATGGTATGTGAGAATCATTGAATATTTAAGAGCCTCACTTACATTAGTGACATATCTCATGCATTATTAATTTTTAGGTTAGGGTAAATTATGACTGATTAGGGTAGGTTCTTTGAGATTATGTATGATTAGTTTACGGGCGAAAGACTCTATATGAAGGGTTACTCTGAGACGCAAGTAAGTTCTTGTGTTTACCCTTGTCGCTGACAGAAGTATACACAGCATTTGGTCTGCAGTTGAAGTAAAACAATTTAGGAGTCTTTGGCTAGTTCCATTTAAGCCATCTGTAAGGATCAGAATCTTCATTATTGCCTTCAGTCTGTCAAACGTTTTTAAAGGAAATTCACTATATTTTTCTCTACAAACTGATAACATGGATACGATTTCCAAGTTACTTCGTGTTAACTGCAACGTATAGTGATACTGTGATTTTCGTATGATTGAATTTATTATAAAAATCACAATTTTATTCGAAGAAAAGGAAAGAGCTTACCACTCTTGAAGCTTTCTTTTTCAAATCTTTCCTGATTTATTCACTACTTCCGTCTTTCGCTACTTCGCCTCCATGAAATGCATTTATTTACCATGTTTTCTTCTTTCATCATCTAAATTCTAACATAACAACGACAATCCAAAGATATTAACAGACGAAAGGAATTTCAACTCTGCGCGGTCAATCAGAAGCCGAACTCTTTAAAATGCTTTCTGCACTAGTCTATAAGATAGGATACCTAAAGTCCCACTCCACTTATCAAATCCTCGAGATACGTTCGTTATCTTGTACTTCTCCATCCTTCGCATTCTTCTTCAAGCTCCTTACGAAATCAATAAAAATGGTAGAAATTTGGGATATTTTGTCAAATGTTTTCCTTTTGAGGTTTTCTTCTTTTATTTACGAAAATGATCCAACACTTCTTCGTGTTTTGTTTCTTTAGCTATGATAAACTAGGTGTATTTAACTACTAACAAGCTTCATTTATCAAGGTATGATAAACTAAGTGCATTCAACTTAAAATTATACAGTAACTTCTTTCTCCCTTGTGGTTCAGTCGACAACATCGCGGTAACGCAGAAGCAATGGGAAGGTACATAGATTCGTTCTTCACGGTCGATTATTCTGAATGAGATTTTCCATGGTTTCTTTCAGACTCGTCTGACAAACACTGACCGTACCTTTAGTAAAACTGACCGATGCCTTCCCCCATCTGAGCTAAAATATTCCAAAAGCCCTTCTTCAATAAATCCAATTTCAAACAAATAACGTTCTGTATTTTACTGTTAGTTTAAGACGACTAGTTTATCTTTTTCGTGTTTTGATTATTCAACTTGAACAGTCTAACGCAGAACCCTCGCCCGGTGTCATAGCCCGATTTTTATGAAAATTCATATGGAGATACAGTACCTAGGTAAAATTATAGCTGTCAGAGCCAACATTATAGGTACTATCGTCAACAACTAACGACAGGAGGACCTGAGAAGATGGAAGGTAGATGGTAAGTAAATCTAATACAGATTTCGGAAAATGCCTTTCCTTTAATAAACTGTTATATATATATATATAAAAGCAAATGGCTATTAACCTATACTGGACGGGAAGTGATACGTGCTGGATGGTATGACAACAATAAACATCTTGACTATGCTTCAAAATTTTTAAATAGTGAGGAGGTCATGCGATCTACCAATCTATGCTGGAATATTCCAAGATGATGAAGTTAGTTTTGGCATAACTAATCCTCTACGACAAAATAACATTTGAAATTGGCTTAGAGAAGGTCACTTTCACATAGCATTACGCATTTTGGAAAAAGGGATTTCATCTTCTGTTAACGTATTTAAAATTTTATAGTGCACTTCATTTAACGCCGTGAGGATCATATTTTTCAACATAACGCTACCTCTTATGAAGCCGTTTGTTTTTCATTCAACTCTTTCAACAAAAAATGTTTTTTTTTTCATCATTCGACTTACATTTTCGCGAGGCCATTTCCACGTGTCATTTTGTCGTACACAATTAGAGTTACGCCAATACTAACTTCATCATTGCGTCTCTTAAAACATTCCAGTACAAACTGATATATTACATGACCCACTTACTATTTTTAAAAAACTGAAGCATAATCAACATGGCCGCTTTCAATATGTCGGCCATTGTCATCACACCATCCAGCATGTAGCACCTCCTCTTCAGTATCCATGATTATGCATTTTCTTTCAATCTATATAACAATTTATATAAGAAAATGCATTCTACGTACTCTGTATTTGATTTACTACCTCCCTACGTTCCATCATTCTCGGGCCTCCTTGTCGTTATTTCTTGAAAACAGCTCCTATAATTATGGTTGTGAAGGTTTACCTAGCCATTTTAAAGTCACAATAATAAATGGAGGCTGAAGATATAAGAAATACTAACCTTTCCCTCCAAGAGAATTGTTTTACTGTACGTCTAATAGTTAGACAATCAATATGACAATACAAATATGCGTTAAAACGTGGAAGGTCAGGATATTATCCTATTTGAAGGAAAAAACTATGATGTGTTGAGCATCATTTATAGAACCACGAGATAGATAGGCAAACATTTCATTCACCTTAAGTTCTAAGAGATACGAATTTATGGAATGAAAGGAAAAATAATAATATGGACATCATGCAGGAATCGTCACTAGGTAATGTAGCAAACCCTGTGTTGTTCAAACACACACACACACACACAAAGAGAGAGAGAAAGCATGGAAGAAGACGGGGAAAGAGCGAAAAAGAGAAGAGAAAAGGAGGAAAGGAGAGGTAGAAAAATGGCGGAAGACATGGAAATAAATGAAATTTTAACGCTTATGAAATCACAGTCTGCGTTTCTTTCCCTGCACCTCTCTCTCTCTTTCTCTGTCTTTGGTTTTTCTCCCTTTAGGGAATAAATCTCTTTCAGGAGCATTCGCGAACATCATTTACAGCGCTTTATTCCTTGAAGAAAATAATTGGAAATATAGGCGGGGAATCGAACCGAAACCAAGGTGAGTCTCACACGCTGTCCACTAAGTAACACAGACTTTAACGAATGTATTGTTAAATCCGCCATTAAACTAGCTACTGTCAACGAAGTACACCTGGTTTCATTTGAAGCTTGTATTAATTTACGGCCTTTAGGCATCTGTGGCTCAGATCCCCGGTCCCATAAAAGCATTTGATATGTAGATCAAGATTAATTAGGTATCAATCCACAATCTTGAGAACTTACTGTTGCACCAACCTATTGCTAATACACCGTGTACAATGTTTTAATAAATACAATACTAATGCACTAGTGTTTATAAGAATTCACATATATAGAATGAACAGACCAGAGATCAAAAGTGACATCGGGTTACCTGTGTCATGAGAATGACGTTATAGAGTGCCACTGTGTCTATGATACGAACCCGTTCTTACCCGGTGATTCGACTCAGATCCGATAACGCGGAGAGCAAGGAAGAGATTTTAATTATTTCCTTGCGATTGAACTTAGGGGTGACCAGGACTGGAGATGTTACTTCTGCGCGAAAAAATACCACGCCGAAATTCCCAGCTGATTAGATTTTCTAGACTCGGTCAATCGAGTCACCAGATCATTCAAGTCAAATTTTGGATCGGGTCAATTATGTTTTTGTCAAGCAGGATCACCAGGCTAACAACAGACTCTCAGTTTTAGCTCTGGCACACGAACACGCACAAAAAGAGAGAGTGTGTGTAAGAAAGAGATGCAATAGATAAGAGAAAATGATGAAGAAAATAGAGAAGGAGAAGAAGAGAAAGAATCGAACACATGATAAAAAACATCCAGAAACAGAGGGAGAGAGAAAAAGACTAGTGAAAAATATGAATATTAGTTATCATTATGCTGAAGAACACACACACTCTACTCTGATTCTCGTCATTGATGCCTTGTAAATTCTCCAAGCGAAGATGAATCTCTGTTTGAAGCCATTATTATATGCGAAAAGGACACTACATGGTTGAGAATCGAACTGATGTATTGCATTTTGAAGTCTAGCATGATAGCCATACTCCGCAGGTTACTCACCCAATGAATGCTTAACAAATGATATCATGTTTCCTTCTTAGATTAATTACTTGAAAATTTGATACTTCAAATCAAGCGTGTTCTTAATTAACGATCTGGATTGGAAAATATCCTAAGTCCACTTTTTCGTATTTCCATATTTTTTCGTTGGTATCTATGGTGCAAGAGCTGTCCACTTGCTTAAATATTGCAACTTAATCCCACCACAGAATCCCTTTCTAATACAAACTAATTTCCGCTGAATAAAATAACATACGAAAAGCTTGGACTGTTTCTCGTTCCTCCTGAAAAAAATATATTTCGGTCGACTTGAGATCTTTTTCAATTCAGGTCTTCAATTGTCCTGTTAACTCTCATGGACTTTATTTTATCTTTCCCAGCCAAAAGTTTCAAATCGTCTTCTTCGATATAGTGACACACGTGTTTTCTTGCACATTCTTAAGGATTCTCCGTTTAGTATGAGAAGTCGCCCTTAGATTATTCAAATCTCTTTCTAAAAACCTTTGCTTTGAACAGGGTTTGAACCGATGTTGGCTAGCTTTAGTACTGAAAAGTCAAGCACGTTACTCCTACACAATCTTCCCAGATAAATAAACATAAGTAAGTCAAATATTGCTAAGTTCAGTGCTGATGTTTGGCAATAACCGGGATATTCCTGTAAGTTGTTTACTTCAAAGGGCATGCCGAACTTTATTTATTTTACTACTTGTGGTGGTCACGTCTAACCCCGACGGAGTCCAACCAAAATCTTCATCTTGGTTAACATTTGACCTACTTGGTTGCCCCTGAAGGAACACCGTTCAAACACAAAGAAATAATAAAAACGATTTTGCCTTCTGGATCACCTGACCTAAATTCGGTTACTAGGTCAGATCCAGTCGATCCGGTGACTCGTTTCTACTCTGGTTGCAATGGTTTGTAACAAACGAAAGGCAGGAAACAGACTACCACCATATAAACTGACATTTAGAATTTAAACACTTAAAAGCTTATGTTGTTAATAGTGTTTAAATTCTTTTCGATAATGATTTCATTAGAAAGTAAAGAAAAATGAATCGTATGTGTGCAGAAATATTCTTTAACATTTAATATTAATTCAATAAGGGAAGGACACGTGGTTTACACCATGAAGTAATCAAATTCGTTTAATAAGGGTCTAAAGAACAGCATTTCTCATTGTACTGTCAATATTGTTTTATTCTACTGCAATAGCTTGTATTCTTGATGGATTTCATTATTTGAAAAATAATTTAAATTAAAATTTAAAAAAATAGAAAATGGTGTTTGCCAGGGTTTTAAATCATGAACCCCATTTTTTTATTTATTTAAAAAAAACTGATTCATCAGGGTTTGAAATCGCGACCCCAGGTGTGAGAGACGAGCACGATAACCGTCATACCACAGATTGTTTATTCTTAGGATGAGAAGACAGTATTCACTGAAAACTATCTATGTTCTGCGGGTCTCCCATCTCATAACAAAATAAGATTTTCTCTTGCGTGATCTAATCCTCTTCTGCATTCTACCTTTATTGCAAGAGAGTGACCCAGCCTTGTATAAACGTAAGTGACCCGGCGACTCTGTCGAAATCAACAGCTGACCCGGTTGACCCTGTCTACAAATGGTGATTTCAGCTTCTTATTTCTCGTGTTCTAGGGGTAACTTGTCTGATACTGGTCACTCCTGAAAGAAACACTGTTGAAACGAAAGGAAATAATTCAAAATTTTACTTTGTCTTCCGGGTTACCCGGTGTAAATCAGTTCGCCAGTTCAGGTCTCAGTGCGAAACCTTCACCCAGTGAACCAGTCCAAAGCTTGACTCGGTGACGCCTCTCAGCCACGCTTTGTGTCACTAGCCTAACGCCTTAACCCACACGAGGAAGTGAATTGTTTTTTTTACAGACTTTTCCGTAGTTCGCAATGCTTCGGGGTATCTACAAATTTTCTACGTTAATTTAACTTATTTTCCACCGTATTTTTGCACATCAACGTAAGTCGGGTGACAATACAATTTCCCATGGTTACTTTGATATATTTATGTATATGTATATATTTTAAAAGCATACTCTAATATTTTAAATAAGGACTACTTTATCGTACAAATACTAGCCTGCAACGATGTTGCGTTCGTCTGGTTGCAGAACACTTTAGCATTTCGGTTACATAATTTTAGCTTGAGAAAAACATTACGAGCACCGAAATAGCTCGGCAAAATAATAAGCAAAGCTTTCTAAAGATATCATTTTCTTAACCAATCCGTACGAAGGGTAAAGAATAATTTTGTTTGATGTACATCTATGAAGAGAAGTATGGGGTGCACCAATTCAAGAATTAATGAAGTGACTGTGTATGAGAAAGCGACCCAGGCTTTCCTGTTTACTTATACATACACAAAATTAGTATTTTCTTTTTAGTACGGATTGTTTAAGAAAATTATATTTTTAGAGAGTTTTGTTTATTATTTTTTCGAGTGAGTTCGGTGTTCGCATATTTTTTTCTGAAGCTAAAGTTTTGTGACCCAAATCGTAAAGTGTTCTCCAGCCAGTCAAACGCAACATTTTGAAGGCTTGCATTTTTTTGGATAAAGAAGTTCATATTTAAAATATCAGAATATGTTTTTAAAATATATACATAAATATATGAAAGTAAAAATAAGATACTATATTGCCACACGACTTCCGTCGCTGTGCAAAATTTCATCATTGTATAACGTCGGGAAATAAGTAAAATTAACGTTGCAAATTTGAGAACATAATGAACCACTCCAACTCCGTTGTGCGGGTTAAGGCGTTATACTAGTGACTCAAAGCGTACCTGAGAGGCGTAACCGGGTAAAGCTTTGGACTGGTTCACTGGGTGAAGGTTTCGCACTGAGACCTGAACTGGCGAACTGATTTATACCGGGTAACCCGGAAGACAAAGTAAAATTTTGAATTATTTCCTTTCGTTTCAACAGTGTTTCTTTCAGGAGTGACCAGTATCAGACAAGTTACCCCTAGAACACGAGAAATAAGAAGCTGAAATCACCATTTGTAGACAGGGTCAACCGGGTCAGCTGTTGATTTCGACAGAGTCGCCGGGTCACTTACGTTTATACAAGGCTCGGTCACTCTTGCAATAAAGGCAGAACGCAGATGAGGATTAGATCACGCAAGAGAAAATCTTATTTTGTTATGAGATGGGAGACCCGCAGAACATAGATAGTTTTCAGTGAATACTGTCTTCTCATCCTAAGAATAAACAATCTGTGGTATGACGGTTATCGTGCTCGTCTCTCACACCTGGGGTCGCGATTTCAAACCCTGATGAATCAGTTTTTTTTAAATAAATAAAAAAATGGGGTTCATGATTTAAAACCCTGGCAAACACCATTTTCTATTTTTTTAAATTTTAATTTAAATTATTTTTCAAATAATGAAATCCATCAAGAATACAAGCTATTGCAGTAGAATAAAACAATATTGACAGTACAATGAGAAATGCTGTTCTTTAGACCCTTATTAAACGAATTTGATTACTTCATGGTGTAAACCACGTGTCCTTCCCTTATTGAATTAATATTAAATGTTAAAGAATATTTCTGCACACATACGATTCATTTTTCTTTACTTTCTAATGAAATCATTATCGAAAAGAATTTAAACACTATTAACAACATAAGCTTTTAAGTGTTTAAATTCTAAATGTCAGTTTATATGGTGGTAGTCTGTTTCCTGCCTTTCGTTTGTTACAAACCATTGCAACCAGAGTAGAAACGAGTCACCGGATCGACTGGATCTGAACTGGTAACCGAATTTTCGTCAGGTGATCCAGAAGGAAAAACAGTTTCAAATAATTTCCTTGCGTTTGAACAGTGTTCTTCCAGGGGTGACCAAGGTCTGTGCTATAAGCAAGTGGGGCTAATGTCAACCAAGACTAAGATTTTGGTCGGCCGCCGTTGCAGAAATATGGGAGCACCACTAGTAGTCAGAAAATAGTAGGGGTAATGTCACCGTCAACACGTAAATGGCGTTTGGTTGTCGAGCCACTTTCGCCTAGCGTTTCGGTCCCAGACTTGCCATCATTGGAGTGTAATAACGCCCAGCACCCACCGACGTTGGTTCGGTGTCGAAATATTTCAAAACCCGTCGACTGTCCTACCTTAGCCTACCAAATGCTGACATTCTCTGGCTTGCTCGTGGGGATGGGCATACGTCGTCTTCATTTGTGTTCGTATTAAAGTTACTTAGGGCCTACATTGGAAACCCCTATTTTGCTGAAACCTTTGCAGACGACGAACATCTGTTGGTTTCGTCCGTTTTAGAGAGATTTTTACCTTTGAAGAAAATATCATCAGACTGTAAGTGTTTGTATTTAATAAAGTCCGATATCGGATGAGGAAAATAATAATAATAATAATAATTAATATAAGCCTGTCTTTTGAACTTGCAGGCCGAATTTACTGTGTAAGATGTTATTGTTTCTTTTGGTTTCCCTGTATATTTTGTTATTTTTTTATATCCGTAGGCACTAAGTCGTCGAATAAATAAATTTCGGCTTGCATTTGTTTTACAAGTTTGTATTTATCTGGCAAGATTGTGTATGGGTAACATGCTAGACTTCTCAGTACTAAAGCTAGCTAACATCAGTTCAAACCTTGTTCAAGTCAAGGTTTTGTTTGCAAAACGATTGTGAAGAATCGAAGAATGACCTCTCATACTGTACAAAGAATCCTTAAGAATGAGCATGTAACCCAATGTGTCACTATATCGAAAAAGACGATTTGCGAATGTTGGCTCGGAAAGGCAAAATAAAGTCTATTGGAGTTAAAATAAAAATTAAGAACACGTTATTGATCTGAAGTATTTACTTTACATAATATTATTCTTAGAAAGGAACACTGTACTATTTGGTAAGCATGTTTTGGGAAGAGTAAACTGTGGAGTATCGTTATTTTGCTAGAATTCTAAACGGAATACCTCAGTTCGATTTCCAACAAGGTAGTGTATTTTTCGCATCAAATAATGACTTCAAACAGAGATTCAACCTACAAAGCAACAATAGCGAGAATCAAAGTAAAGAGTGTGCGTGTTCTTTGGCACAATGATAAGTAATATTCATATTTTTATTGGTCTTTCTCTCTTCCTCTGTTTCTTGACTTTTCTTATCATGTGTTCAATTCTTTCTCTTCTTCTCCCCTCTATTTATCTTTATCTTTTTCTCTTACTTATTTCTTTTCCCTCTTACATAAACTCTCTCTTTTTGTGGGTGTTCGTGTGCCGGACCTAAAACTGAGAGGCTTTTGATAACCTGATGATTCTGCCTGACCCAAACATAAGTGACTCTGTCCAAAACTTAACCTGAATGACCTGCTAACTCGATTGACCGAGTCTGGAAAATATAATTAACTGGGAATTTCGGCGTCGTATACTTTTGCGCTCTGGGGGGTAACATCTTCGGTCCTGGTAACCACTGAAAGAAATACTGTTCAAGCCCAAGTAAACAATTAAAGTCGCTTTACTGTCCTCCGGGTTATCGGGTCTGAATCAAATTTCCTGGGCAGAACGACTTCGAATCATAGACCCGGTGGCGGTTCATAACCTGACGCGCATCACCAGACTCATTCGATGATCCGTTTCAGCTCTGACGCGTTCATGCTATCTGTGTGCATTCTTACAAACACTATTTCATTAGTATTGTAATTATTAAAACATGGTACAGGGTATATTTGTAATAGGTTGATGCAGCAGTAAGTTCTCAATAATTTGGATTAATTCCTGTTTAATGTTGATATATAGATTAAATGTTTTTATGCAAATGGGGACCTGAGCCAAAGATGCCGAAAGTGAGTAAATTACATTCAACCTTCAAACGAAACCAGGGGTAATTCGCTGACAGTAAGGAGTTTAATGGCTAATTTAACAATACATTTGTTATGGTCTGTGTCGCTAAATAGACAGCTTGTGAGAGTCCCCTTATCAATGTTCTCGGTTCGATTCCTAGTCTACTTTTAAAGTTATTTTCTTCAAGGAATTAAGAGCTGTAAATGATGTTCGCGAATGCTCCTGAAAGAGATTTGTTCCCTAAAGGGAGAGGAACCCAAGACAGAGAAAGGGAGAGGTGTGCAGGGGGAGAGACGGAGACTGTGATTTCATAAGCTTTAAAATTTCATTTATTTCCATGTCTTCCGCCATTTTCTTTCTTTCTTTTCTCTTCTCTTTTTCGCTCTTTCCCAGTCTTCTTTCATGCTTTCTCTCTCTCTCTCTCTCTCTCTCTCTCTCTATCCATTTATCTATCTGTGTGCGTGCGTGTGTGTTTGATCAATACAGTTTTTGTTGCATTGTATAATGTCGATTCCTACATGATGTCCATACATTATTTTCCTTTTGCATTAATTCGTATCTCTTAGAGCTTAAGGTGAATGAAATTTCTGCCTATCTATCTCGTGGTTCTCTAAATGATGCTGAACGACTTATTATTTCTCCTCCAAATGGAGGAATTTCCTGATATGCCACATTTTGGCTCATATTTGTACTGTCATGTTGGTTATCTAACTATTAGGCGTACAGTGAAACAATTCTCCTGGATTAAAATTCTGGTATTTCTTATATCTCCCACGTCCATTTATTATTGTAAGTGACGATACCTACATGCGAATTTTCATCACAATCGGGGTCCTTGTAATTTAACGTCCCTGTCAGGTAGTTTGTAAAGGTATTATTTTTACCTAAAGTTGTGAGCAAACCAATTCTATAAGTTGCATCATACCACTCTACAAGAATTATTATTTCAGCATATAATGAAGTAAGACGTATCTGACTTGCAATGGGTAATTAAACGGGCATCTAATATAAATATGAGAGCACATATTAAGATTGATTTAATGCTGCTGATTCGGAAGTATTTAGAAAACAGCAAATTCCTATATTGTAATATTAATTAGTTATGTTCCCTTTAACTAATTTATCTCTGATTATTGATTTGTTTCTAAATAAAATATTCACAGGTGTGACATTTAGAACCGTGCGGTAATTAACTGAGACAAAAGCTTAAAAGATTTGCTACTCAGTACATTTTTTTCAACATTTTCTCATTTTGGAATATCATTGCCTTTCGGCGACTAGTATCGGATTTGAGGATAAGGATTTGAGTGGCGGACTTTTAAAATATAACAAATTATACCTGTCTACACATCTTGATTAAAATGTTGCAATTATTTTCAGGTTAATCGTATATTGTGGCTACTAGTACGGATATTCAACATGGAGATCTGAAGGTATGGAAAAAGGTGGAGACTCATTGGTAAGGAACATTCCGAAGACACGCGCCCGGCAAAACACGAGTATCAAACACATTCTACAACAAATTAGTAGTCGATTTAGCAGATACAGTCGACCAACAACAGTAGTGACAAAGAAGAAAGGAAGAGACATAAATGCAGCAATGACCCTTGGTTCGAAGAAGTCCGTGCTGATATCCGCCCAGATAGCAAACTTACTAAGTTTCAGAGCCTGATTTTGATGAAAATTCATATGTAGGTATAGTGCTCAGGTAATGTTTTACAGCCAAAATTATAGCTAGTATGGGCAACAAATAAAGACAAGGTAGCTCAACAAAGATGGTACGTATTTCGGAAACAGAGTAATAAAAACCTATTTTCTTTTACAAACTGTTATGTATATTGGAAGCAAATGGATATGATGGATACTAGACAGTACCCGACACATATTGAAGTGTATAAAACCAATGACCTCCATCTTGAAAGCGATGATCTTCAAGCAACTTCAACTTTATAAAATAGTAAGTGGGAAATATTATATATTAATATTTGTTGCTATGTTCCAAAAAAAACAATGACCAAGTTGGTTTTGGCTTAACTCTAATCCTGTGCGACAAAATGGCACGTGAAATTGATTTGGAGAATGTGTTTGATACTGTTTAATGATAAAATAGCATTTTTTGTAGAAAGAAGGATTACCAAGAGGCTGAAAAGATACTGATATGTTGGGGAACATGATCGTCATTGTACATCTTTCTCGCGATCCCTTGTCGTTATTTGTTGACGACAGCGTCTATAATTTTGGCTGTACAATTTACCTTGGCACTATAACTAAATACGGATTTTCATCAAAATTGGTCCCTGACACTTGCTGACTGTCTCTTGTTAGAATTTGTCTTTAACCCATGCGCGCACAGCCACTAGTAAGAAACTGCACCTATTTCTCTATAAAGTCCTGGACAGAAACTGCTGCCTGAAGACCTTACGCGTCGTACGCAATATTGCGAATAGTTCGCGAAATACACCACTCAAGATAGGAAAATTTACACTATTAGTATTGAACGGAAGTGGTGTGCCTTTATTTGAATCTTGTCAATCTCCGAAACACAAACACACAATGCCCATATTTAAGCCCAAGGAGTTTCTCCGTAGCTAGAATGTTGGCGTAGGCCTATGGGTTGCAACAATTAGAAATAAGTTGGCATCTCCTGCTCTCAGGAGACAGTGTATAATGATTGGAACGAAGTTTCTAGTCACACTTAGAGACGGACATGAATAAGGAAAAAATTATGCCCGTTGTCCTGCTGTTCCCCAGGACAACGTCACATAGTGTAGTGGCTTAGCGAAAAAATCGTGACAGACTGGATTAAAGCGACAGCTTTTGCGTAGTTTTTCTATACCCTCAGTATAATTAATTTCAATTGAGGTGTCCGATTTTCTGGTCCACCATCTTGAAATACCATCTTATTTTCTTCAATGTTTTTTTTTTACTTTCCTTCAAAAATCGCTGATTATCTAACCTTGTGGTTGAGTTTACTGCAAAAAGTGTTCAAATATCTTATTTACAATTAAATTCCTCACAATTTGAGCCCAGTGCAACTTTCGTAGCTTTTATAGGTTTCAAGATACAAGCTTTCCAAAAGTCATTATTTTGTGAAATTTGGACTGTTCGTCAAAATCGCTGATTACCTGCACCAATGCCCGAGTTTACAGCCCTACAAGTTAAGCCTAATACCACTTTTGTAACTTTCATAGGTTTCGAGACACAAGCATTCAACATTTGATTTTTTGTACATTTTTATTCATCTTGAAAACATCTTTGATTATCTCCACAATGGTAGAACTTACAGCAAAATGTGTTCGATTAAGTTTTATTTCAAATTAAATTTCCTACCATTTGAGTTGCTTTGGTATCTTTGATATTTTACGTGACACAATATTTTAAAACTTAGACTTTTTATGGATTATATTATCGTTATTTTTGTTAAGTTTGCTAAATAGCTTTTCAGTGTTTTTTTTGTGTATGGTAAGGAATATTTAAATCAAGAACTATGCAATATCTGCAGTTTGAATCAATCCGAACCACACGCGCGCGCTGCTTCCGTTCTGACAACATCAACAGATCAACTGATACCCCGATAGGTGATCATAGGATTGATACTCAGTGCTTCTCCCACCGGGATCCCATTGCCTGTGGGTCCCTTCAGGTTGCTTCCGGAACGGATGGAGTGAAGTTCGATGCGCCTTATTATTTTCTGACAATACATGACATAGTACAAAATTATTGACTTAGGTACACAAATAGGGAACAATAGGTATCAGGTTGTCTACGTGGCAAATACGTCGATTCGTAGTATACACGACAGCAATGTTGTCGCACATAATAAGCACTTGTTTAGGATACATGAGAAGGGCTGCAACAGCTGCGGCAAGAAACTCGCTGACAAAGATAGGATATGCTTGAGAGAAGCGAGCCAGAAAAAGTTCGGTACCATCTTCCAACACAACTGTAATGGATATAGGGGTGCCATCCGCAAACAGTAGTACGGACAAAGTCGGGTTGGAACAAATCACAAGGCACTGATAAAGTTTTCTTAAGTTGAAGCATTGACCACTGAGGAAAGATATTTTTGGTGAGAGCAGACACTAGCGGAAAGCTCAATGATGCAAGCGGACAGGCCCAACTGATGTAGCCAGCGATGATGTTCGAAGACCGGAAGGTCCTACCGCAAATAGTGTTGGGGCAAAGCGCAAAATATGACATTTAACTCCTAATTAAACTAGTTCCTTGGTAGGCACGAAAACACTTTTCTTAATATTAACTGCAAGTGTAGGGTTGCATAGTATGGACACTGCGTGATTCGTCTTTGACACACTGAGCCGTAAAGGAGTATGTCATTATAATACACAAGATATGTACACACATCACTGAGGAGGAATTTTAATTCTTTCGCATGGTTGTTTGTATTAATAATGGCGATAATGTCCATCCCATAAGTAACTTCTTAAAACGAAAATATCTCCTGCCACATTTAATACCGAAGAACTGACTATATAAGTGGCCAAGGTAATGTGGTAGAAATCATCTCTGAGGTCAATTTTGGCATAGACAGTTTCTGTTGACACTTAGTTCAACAAGTCCGTGACGCGTGGTAAGTGAACGGGAGGGGGAGAATAACAGGAAGTAAAATCATGGCAGTCGCATATTAACCTTCCGCTGCCATCTGGTTTCCCGACCCCAAAAACATGAAAAGAGTTCACTATTAAGTGGGGAGGCATTTTTAAGATGTCTGCTGACAACATGTTCTCAAGAATTGATAAGAGTGCAGGAGGAGCGTCACGCATGGTAAAGGGACAGTTATCTGGCAGAGTATGATATAAAGACGATGCGGTGACCAATGCCGCAGGGAGCGAGAAAGGCTTCAATATCTCAGGATTGAGAGACTTTGGCAAACTTTAGAACTGGGAACGGAAGCATCTCAATTTTCAGACGGGTTCCAGTCGAAAGCAGAATCTCCGGGCGTCCCTAGTTCATTTTCCTCAACGTGCGGAACGTCTTCTAAATGGTCCAAATCAGTTGCAGGTTAAATTTCGCTGAGATCTTGAATAAGCTGTCTCTAGAATTCCAAATCATCGGCAATACGTTCCAGGGTTCCTGTTCGAAGGTCACAAAGATAATCGACTTTGTAAGCCTGGGCCAAATACAAGAACATCAAGCGGGGAAGTCTGGAGGCCATTGTAAATCTTCTTGGTGAAGGTAATGTTGAAGTAGAAGGTCAGTGAAAGCATCTGGTAGTTGCATCGGTGGCTCAGGAACGGGATCTTCGTTCTGGACCGGGTCGCCGAAAGGTTCAACTAAACAATCAACTGGATTATGAAACAATTGAGGGTACAGTCTTGCTGACCCTTCCTTCTTCGTCTGCTTTGTCGAATTTGCCTCCGAGAAGGTGAGTAGAATGGGACACAATCACGCAGTGGCTATAATATGCAATTGTACACTTGCAGTTAATAATAAGAAAGTGTATTAATGCCTACCAAGGAACTCGTTTACCTAGAAGTTAAAGTGTCAACAATAAATATGACAGTGTCTATTTTGCCTTAGTATCTTAATATTTTGGCCTTCGCCTCAACGCTATTTTCGGTAGCCTCTTCCTGTCTTCGAACATCATCACTTTCTACATTATTTGTGTCGATCAGATTAAATCGTTGAGCTTTCCGCAAGTGTCTACTCTCACCGAAAATATCTTTCCTCAGTGGAAAATGCTTTCACTTTAGAAAACTTTAGCAATACCTGGTGATTTGTTTCAACCCGACTTTGTCCGCACTACTGTGTTTGTAGATGGCATCTCTATGTCCATCGCAGTTGTGTTGGAAGATGGTTCGGAACTTTTTCTGGTTCGCTTCTCTTAAGCATATCCTATCTTTGTCAGCGAGTTTCTTGCCGTAGCTGTAGCAGCCCTTCTCATGCATCCTAAAAAAGTTCTTATTATGTGCGACAGTATTGCTGTAGTGTATTATATGAATCGACGTTTTCGCCACGTAGACTACCTAATACCTATAGTTTACCATTTGTATACCTGCGTCAATAATTTTGTACTATATCAGGTATTGTCAGAAAATAATAAAACGGATCGAACTTCACGCCGTCCGTTCCGGACCCAACCAGAAGGAATCCATAGCCACGGTTCAGTCTCACATTTGCGTTCGGTTTAAGAACTGCACTGGGTATATTCAACAAAACCCAAAAACTACCGGTATTACCAGTTCATATAGCAATATATAAAATGTGAAGATTTTGAGAGCTTGTATCTAGAAAACCATTAAAACTACAAAAGCGGTATTGACTTGAAATTGTAGGTAATTTGATTTTCAATAAAACCTATTCGAACACTTTTTGCTGTAAACTCAACCATTGGGGAGATAATCAGCGATTTGTTAATAAATGTCGAAAATTTACAAAATAATCAACTTTTGGAAGCTTGTATCTCAAAAACTATGAAAGCTACAAAAGCGGCATTGGGCTCAAATTGTAGAAAATGTAATGGTAAATAAGATAGTTGAACACTTTCTGCTGTAAACGCAACCAGTGGAGGAGATAATCAGCGATTTTTGAAGAAAAGTCGAAAAACTTTGAAGAAAATAAAAATGGCGCCGTATTTCAAGATGGCGGACCAGAAAATCGGGCACCTCCCTACAAATTGATTGTACTGAGCGTATAGAAGAACTATGCAAAATCCGTCCCTATAATCCAGCATGCCACGATTCTGGGTAATATTTGCTCTAAGCGACCACACTAACAGCACAATGTTACAGAGAACCAGGATATTGTAGCGTTAAGTGACCTATTGAACACTCTGTAGTAGGAAAGATTATGCTGAGTTTACAAGCAAGGTATACTTCTAAAACTTTGAACGATCCGAGTTAAAATTATTAGAGCATGGTAATGTCAATTCAGTAGATAGATTTAATGTTGCTTTTAGAAGCCATGGGAATTTATTGAGTAAATAAGCAAACAAACCAAAGGTTCAGAGATCTCAAAAGACTTTAATATATTCTATTTGAAATATTCAGAACCAAAGAAAAATATAGAGAAGTCTATGTTGATTTTACCAGTTAAAGCAGAGAGATGAGGAAAGTCAACACAGGAGAACTAGCAGTGTGAATTGGAACGTCTATTGTGAAAGGAAGATTTCCATGAACTTTTCCTTATTACTTCTTCGAACTACTTTTGCTATGATTACAGTAGCAGCAATAGAAACTTACAATAGTGAATTATTTCAGAGTAATCCGCTCTCACGCACCTGCTTCGCTTGTTAACTTAAGACTTCCATAGGAGTTAAGTAATTAGATTTTTCGAACAAAATTTGTTTGAGTGAACTGAAAGAAATTAAAGAATGCAAAATATGACAGTTAGTTCTAGCAAGAGAAATTCCATAATTATGATATTTATTTTGCTGTAGATGTTTTTAAGATGTAAGGCTCCATTGCACAAGAGAACTTTGTGTACAACGTTAGCCACAAAAAATATGAAGGTATAGTTTTACTTGCAACTATCGGCTTAGGTGATGTCCATTGTAAAGTTAATTTGAAGTTTTGATCGTTTTAATATTACAGAATAAAAGTGAGGAAGTATTAAAATTGTCTTTGAAATAAACAGTTTTCTCCTCAAGAGAAAAAAGTTTTGATTTTTTTCTTATATTCCTTTCTTTCAAAATCTTCAATTATAAATATAAATAAATAATCGCACCTTGCAAATACATACGTGTTAATACTATTGCAAACGTCTAAACGCTATTAGTTTTAATCTATATTATCGAAACTGCGATTCGCAATTAAAGATTGAAACCAATTTAGTGTAAAGATAATCCCTTAATACAGTTGTTTGAAAACGTCGTTTTGAGCTTGAAACTCTTTGATATTCGTACATTTGAGGGATGAACTTTAGCAAATTCCAAGAACACCTATCAGAAACATAACAGTCAGAACATCATCAATTACGGCACAGTATTGGCATTTTCTACGTTAATCTCAGAAAACCCTGGAAAACCATAAGTGAGCCACATCCTTCTCCATTGCATAAACTAGCTATAGCTATCAGTTATCAATCAGTTATCCTTCTCCAATCACTACATACGTCCAAAAACGAAAGGAATGAGCGAGTGTTGAAGGAAATGACACATTTCATATATATCGTTGTGGTCCGACATAATTCAACAGAGAACAGGTTATGATATACTTGAAGGATATCTTAAAAAATGGTTTTGCAGCCGATTATGTTTTTGTAAAGGTGCATGAAAACATTTCATTTTTGGACCATTTCACTAAGTATAGACTTCGGTCCGTCACGATGTGATTAACTGGTTAGTTTTTAAAATCCATAAATACCCATACCCAGGCGAGATTCCCACAACCTTGGAGATGTTGGTTTGATGCCACAGACCACAAGACTCCCACGGTAGGAGTAAAAATGCATTAATAGCTTTAAATTGAATATATTTCTTGCATATATGACCAACGAAGATATTCTTATGAGAATAACATCTCGATACAAGCATAAAAAAATCAAACTAAGTAAAACGAATAGCATTTCACCGAAGTCAAACTAAGAAAGTATGGTGAAAGTGGTTAAACTTTTGTATTTCAAAATGATTTTATACCCATACTGCTACAGGATTACGCGTGGTGTCAAATGTTTCAAATCATATTTTTCTGGTTGGGAGATCATCATAATGAACTTCAAACTCATCCAACCAGTTTGACCTCGTCTAAGACAAATACAGACTTTCTCCCAAAATGTGCATGAACTGATGTTATCAGTTGTGGGTGGAAATAAACGTGGAGAATGTTGACCACCTTTTCATTTTTTTTTCTGCAGACCAATAGAACTAACTGCAGATATATATTTTAATGATGATCAATGATATTCTCTCATTCAAATCGGTACGACTACTGTATCTTTTACAAATATTTTGTATATGATAATCATCATAATATTTTCCACTTCCTATCCACTGCAGGATGCAAGCCTCGCTATTTTTGTTTTCACAAATGAAGTTAGCTGTGATCCCCATGCAGGTAGAACCTAAAAATTCTTAACGTCATCTATACCTTCGCATTTCGTTGTCTTCCAGGCCTTCTTTTTCTCTCTTTTTACATCGATGTCTTTAGTTTACAATGGTTCGTGGTGTCATCAAATCTTGGAACGTTAATTGAACTCATTTCCCAATGTCATCGAATAATATTTTGCAGAGCGACGTAACTTCGGTGACAATACAATATTCACTTGTTACTTTCACATACGTATTTCTATATTTTAAAAGCAAATTTTAATACATTTTTTTTATTCTCAACTTATTTATCCTAAAATAAATACTAGCCTGCAGCTAGCATGAGTTTTCCTGGTTGCAGAACATTTTAGGATTGGGGTCACAAAACACTTAGCTCGAGAAAATGAATTCAAACATAGAAATAAATCGAAAAAAATATAATAAAAACTTTTGGAAGACATTTTTTCTTAATCAATTCGAACTAAAAAGTAAAACAATAATTTCGTATATGGATGACTAAAAGAAAAGAATGGGGCGCGTCATTTCAAGAATTTATAAAGTGACTGTATATGAGAGCATTCCCCATGCTTTTCTTTTTAGGCATGCATAAACAAAATTACTTTTTTTACTTTTAGTACAAATTGATTAAGAAAAGAATGTCTTTAATAAGCTTTTATTATATTTTTTCTCTACAAATTCACTGTAGAACTTTATACGTGAGTCACTCAATAACAAATCATCCAACTTCAGAAAAATTGGTTGCATCACCATTTTAGTCTTTTTTTATTTCGTACGTGGGCTCCTAGATAACTGAAAACATATGAATAATTTTGAAAAAAAATGTTATGCCTATTTTTTTCTCCCGGGGAGACCATGTCTTCAACATGGTGAATGAGGTTTCTTGTTCCGTAGACGTTTATGGAACCCTAAATATAAATAAAACCAGAAGAGCTAGAGAGCTGAAACAAAAGCCATTGTTCAGCACATGAAGTGTACTTGCAACATTTTGAAGCATCTCTTCTCAAAATTAATTATTTTATTCTAAAATTTAGGCTGAAAAATGAGTAACGAATTGTATAAAATTGATTTTTTAAACTACTTTTTTGAGTTGAGGCTGAAACTTTCTATTATGTCTAGGCTTTTTAACTGACTGTCTACACACAAAACATCATGGCATCAAATTACACATTTTTTTTCTACGGCGGTTCAAACGTAGCTTTTTGCCTAAATGTGAAGAATTTCGGGCTTAAATATCTCAGATGTGTCTTCATGAAAACATCTAAAACTTGATGTTAAAGAAACTTTGTATGTGCCCAACTCACAGTAAAATTGGCAACTTCTTTTTGCAAGTGTTTTCTATGAGAAAAGGTAGTTAATAAGAGTTAAAATTGAGTATTTCAAGATGCGAAATAATATGAAACTACATATACAGAAACATCCGCTTGCACTGACCAAACCACTTTGAAATAAATGTTGCAATTTCTACTGTGAGTTGGGTACATACAAAGCTTTCTCAACACCAAATTTCAGATTTTCATAAGGACCCATCTGTGATATTTAAACCGGAAATCTGACGGTCTTTTGCGAAGGGACATATTTGCTTCCCCGTAGAAGGCGAGGGATATGATTGAATGCCACGGTTGTGATAGATGCACAAATGAACAATATGTTTAGCAGAATGAGATATATCAGCGATCCATATATATATATATATATATATATATATATATATATATATATATATAGGCCTCATCCACTAGTGGATTGAATATGGCTGTGATTTATTATTATTATTATATATGTTCAACAGTAACAGAATTATAATAGATTGTTTGTGTGCAGACAGTCAGTTAGTAGATCTGAATATTCTTTTTTGATAGCTGCTCTGTTATACTCAATTCCTTCACCCCAATTTAATTTTGAGAGGTAGTGGCGAACCCAGGGTTGGATTTAGAGGAACGGTTCTTTGCCTCCCAGGTCTTCGAAGGGAACATATTACTAGGAAAAGCGATGGTAAAATGTGAATCCCTGTGCTTGTCAGTGCCTCTGAAAAATAGACAGTATAATGTACGAACAATTTTTGAGAATCAGTGAAGGGTACAGGGATTAATATTTTACAATCAGATTTTTTCTGTTAATCTGTTCCCTCTCAAGAACTGGGAGGCAAAGAACCGCGCCTCTAAACCCAACCCTGGGTTCGCCACTGCCTCTCAAAAATTGTGGGTACAATACAATTCAAAGATACACTTTTTTCAGTGTACATTAAGAAGTTTGTTGAAATAAATTTTCCACAAATCGATAATTTTAGTCGGATCCGCTTGAGTATCTCCGTGTTCATTTTTAATTATCCCTAATCTAGGCTGGTAACCTTTCCTGAACGAGTTTACCTTTTGTACAGATCTCGTATGTTTTTTGTCTTGCCGTTTTATTTCACTATATCACGCCCCCATCTTACATCCATTTCATTATTAATGTAATCTTTATTACTACTAAAGTCGGCTAAGAATCGAACCTATTTGAGATTTTCAGTTGGTAATCTGATCTTACGCTCGGATTATCTAATCGTTTAACTTCCAATTTCAGTTGTCGTTTGCCTTCTCTATTCGCGATGCATAGCTTTCCCCTTACTTTTGTGAATACTTAACCGAGCCACCGTAGGTCAGTGGTAGAGCTTTGGCGTAGCATTCAGTGGGTCGTAGGTTCGATCCCAGCGGGCGACCATCCTGACTGAGGTTTTTCCAGGGTTTTTCCTCAGTCACACCAAGCAAATGCTGCAATGGCACCTTCAACATAGCCCCTGGCTGACACATTCCCGACTCATTTCCCCTCCTCTATCCCAGCAAGGGCCTTAGATGCCTAAAGGTCATAAACGAAATTCAAATTCAAATTTTGATCACTAACTGATGGTCGGTGTCAACCTTACGCTCCTCTGTACGACCTAATGTCCATTATCATATGTTGGTGTGTATTCGTCTATCTTTTAACACGTGCTCGATCTGGTTGAGAGTTTATTCATCCAGAAATATCCATGTGTATTTGTGTAAAGTACGAATTACCAATACAAATCGACACTTGCATTTCATATAATAGCTGCTACTCATCCCATCCTTCTTTTTTTTTTTTGCGTTATTGGCGTACAATGTAAGGGACTTTAAGCTACTGGAATATCCGAAATAATCTTAACCTGGTTTCCTCCGAAATAATCTTAACCTGGTTTCCTCCTAAAAACTCTTTCGTCTGTTTTTCTATTTACCTACTACCTCTTAGATAAATTTAGATTGATTATAAAAATAGATAAACAGTTAGAGGACTTTCCGATTGTAAAAAAATAATAAAACAAAGAAACAGGCATCACTTAATTTGATTAAAGATTCGTTTCATTTTTCTTGGGGTTTTTGTGTACACTTTCCTTTTGTTTCATCAGCCTCAAGTAGCTAACAATTCGATAGATCTCAAGGAGCGTCCTGGACGTGATCAGACTTCACCGAGGAAAAGAACAATGTATTTGCCAGTGCATCCTTTCCACGTAGCAAACCGTAAGGACAAAAAACAAAAGAAAAGAAGTGATAAATGGTCAGTAGTGACCATTATTTCGTTTGCTAGGTTTCTTTTCTGGATTTACTACGATGTTCATACTGCAGAATGTTGTTCAGGCAACATATTAAGTTTATCTTCTATATTGTACAAAAAACGACAGACACTTATTTTGCAGTTTTTGTAAACATCTATTATGAACTTCTGTTTGCGTTTAAGAGCTGTATGCAAACTTTCCACAAAATAATATAATTTTTCGGGCAATCCGCATTACTCGCTCTATGAAATTTCTTTGGAGGGTCCTGCCTGAGGTAATTTTTGGCTTCAGAATAAAATGAGTTAAGTCAAAAGCATGTAATAATCCGAGTTATAGTTGGGGTGACCATTCAGACCCGGTTTCCGGGGAGTTTTACCTGATTAAGGCTGCTTATCTTCCCGGTTTTCTACCCGGTTTGAAGAATATATGTCATTCGAAAAATGTTATTGTTTCATTTAGAAAGAAACATTCGAAAACGACTTCTGTCTATGGTTACCAGATGTACTGTTTTCAGAGGTCCTCAATTTGTATTTTCTACTTTTTCTCTAAATTCTTCAAATGTATTTCTTTTGTTACTTATATTTTCTAAAATCACATTAGAAATTTTCTGGTTGGCTTAACTCTTTGTCATGTATAAACTCCAAATTCAAGGAATTTGAATTTATTTTAAAGGCCTTTAGGCAATTTTGGCTCAGGCCTATGCAAATTCAAGGAGTATAAATAAAAAGTATTAACATTATGCTTTCATGTAGTTGAGGTTGGGGGGAAGATATTCAAATTTCTTGTTGCAACGAGGAAAAAGTGGAATTTCTCCCATTCTTTCCAGAATAACTGGAAAAAATATGTTCATCTTATTTACAGTGTACCAGAAGCATGCTTCCCATTACTTAGTTTTCGCTTTACACAGGCACAGAATAACTCAGAACTTACCTTAAAGAAATGGCTACCTTACTAGGTAGCTTTGTTCGTTAGACTGTGTTCACAACAGACTATATTTTTAAAACCATATTTGATCATTGGCTCTATAGATTTACTATCACTTTTACAAAGATATCTCTGTTTTCGGATCCGGCAATCACCTTAGATGTTGCTTCTGTTACTAATTTTACAACGCATTCGAACGCCTCTGTATGGCATGTTATTCTCAGGAGTGATTTTGTTTAAGCTTTAGTGTCGGACCAAATCTTTGAATTGGTTCTGTTTTGTAGTTGCTCACAAGTATTATTTCGTACTAGTTCACTGCAATGAATCTCAGTGTGAGAACAGCAGACTTAAATTTGATTTGACCCATTCTTCCAAACACTGCACTTTTTTATCTTTCTCCACGTCAGAGTCTAGCTTTGGGCCGGAGGTCAACAGCAACAGAAGATGTTTTAGGATGGACAAATGGTCCATGAGTTTTGATGACGGAATAAATTTTATTTCCGATTTCCTTGGGAAAAACTCTGACAGACGGACGCTTCCATAAGAGTCTCGCTACTTCTGGGTATGAAGGCCGTTGACCTATTTTGAACCACCAGGCGCTTAGGCACTTATTAAGAATTCTTCCAAATGTTTCAGGACATTTTCTGAGTTGCGAGTATTCAACTAAAAACGTAGAGTTCTTCACTCCGTTGTTAATTTTCGAATTTATTATTGGCCCTCAAGACATCTTTGGATCATAACGAGACCGTTATGAGCTAGTGCAATCCCAATACTGGTTCTGGTTTCCTATTGACTAATTCTTGTGAACAATTTTCAGATGAAACAGCACGACCTATATTGAATAGATACTTATGAGCTGTGCTCAAATATGTCATTTTCTATATGTCTGTGACCCATGAGACGGGAATGGGTTGAAATAGCACAATGCGTCTTTTTTCGAACTCCTCTAGCTTGAATCAAACAGACTAGAGAAACTGTTTGATCCTATAATCACACCGTCGCCAGATGAGTTTATAAGATATCGTAGGAGTAGTTCCTTACCGCGCAATAGGATAACACACTTTTGGAGTTTTATTTCCAGAGTCATCTCAGGGCAAACCATCACTTTGTTCATCAATTCAGTGATCGTTGGGTATCATCGCCTCCAGCTGATGGTTACTGGTTTTGAAGTATCGGCTTTGGTGTCTTGAAGAAAATCCACAAGCTATTTTGCAGTCTCCTTTCAGTGATCCACGTAATATGATTTGGGCTGTCCTTTTCGGTGTTACACGGTCCAAATAATGTGATTCAGGCTATTCGAAAATCATTACATGCTTTCCCTATATTTTTGAACGGTGGAATTTGTAACCTATATTTTGCCAAAATAATGTTGTCCTTGAATCTAAGTACACACTCTTCGTAGCTGGTACTACTCAAACCTTATACCCATTATCGCAATAATCCTCTCATCTGGCGGAAGGCTATCATTAAGTGAGCATTTCGCGAATACACTTAAACGCTACGATCTCAGAAAGTGTAGTTTTAACATCTATAATTTTTTTGCGAAGATCCTCTTGGAGGTCTTTCCGATTACGAAATTTTACTCCTTGTAGTACACACAAATAATTCTGAAAATTCTACGCTTAGACAAATAGTAGTCGAAACCTTTGACACCAAACCCAATCATGTAGTTACAAGAAAGAACGAACAGTCAAGCGCTCCACTCACCCCCTCAACTAGTTTCAATTAGTATTTCGAATATTTACACCCAAAGGTAAACTAGGAACTGCACACAACTAATCTGGCAAATCGCCACCATATGTCGTAACTTTTGAGCACTAGCCGTTATGAGATTTGAAGAAATAATATTATCGTTTCGGGCCATGGTAATTCTCAGGCGTCAAAATGTTTTTGCTCATACGAATCTTGAATCTTCATGTATTAATATATGGTATAAAATATATCGATAGGCTTAGTATTTCTTTGAAATTAAAGAAACATATTTCGTAAAACGGAACATTTTTGATAAAACAGATAATCTCATGCTTGAGAGGAATGTGTCTAAAGCGTAAATTGTTTCAGATTACTTTCGTGTGCGAATTATTGCCAATAAATGCTTTGTAGATCTATACGTACAAAACAATAATTCTTTATATGGATGTTCACAATATAACCCAAGACAAAGCAAGTATTAAAACTCCTCTTTCAATGTGATGAACAAACTTTTACTTTTTAGTCCGATGCCCTTTTCTTTCTCTCTCTCTCTCTCTCTCTCTCTCTCTCTCTTCTTTTCTGTCTCCTAACCCACTCTACTAGCTTTTGAGTCGCCACCATCAAGACTCAGTTACATATCCATTACACACTACCTCTAACACACTCAGTCCACGTTTGCGGACAGAAACTCAAGGTTTGATAAATTGAAGGAAAAAGCAGAAACACAGTTTCAGTCTTCCTCACCATAATAAAAATGGTTTTAAAAAAGATCTGGAAACTAGCTTTAGCACTAAAGGAAGAAAAACTTGTTCAGAAGCTGGCCTTTTACCATTATGATGAATGAAGATAGAACATTTTAAGAGGAAATTACTTGTTGGCATACCCACAGGAAACTTTTCCCTCCTCTTCGTTCTTCATGAACGTTAAGAAATCAAAATGGGTGTATTTTTTACAACAAGCTGTGTGTCAGAAATTCAAAAGACAGATTACTTGTTTCAGAGTAGCACTGTAACATCAAAATGATGTCGAACAGAAAGCCACGTCTCCACTCTATCTCTGCATCCAGTTCCAGCTAACTAGAGCTCATGGATTCAATACATGTTTGTGTCCGGGTAAATTCTGATTATTATTCGCGACATTAGAACAAATATTTTTTTAACGTGAAGAAACTGCCTCTTTAATGTACGAGAAAATTAAAATTATGCTTCAAGGCGACACTTCGGAATTGTTTATCAGCGCTTCACTAGATAAACTTAAATTTAAGGGAGTCTAGATAGAGTTTCAAGGGATGTGACCACAGGCTTCAATTGTCTGTTTCTTATCATTTGGTCTCTAGAGAGCATGTGGTACCTCCTGTAAGTGCTTAACTCACACATTCACTGATGACACAATAGGATCGTTGATTTTCTGCACTGAGCTGCGCAAGAGTTGAATGTGTTCAAATCAGAAATAGGGGTAGTACGTTTGAACCCCGAACAAACGCTTCATCACATGAGCAAGAGTTTCGATACCACAAAATGATTTTGGAAAGCCGAGGAACAGTTTTAGGTGAGTAACTGTCTGTGCAGTCAGTTGTGCAGGACTGGGCGCTAAAACTGATCGATATTGCAAAGGACTGCATTGCATTTGGTCGATGTTTCGTTGTGCTAATAAAATGTTACGAGCTTGTGGATAAATAATCTCTACTTACCGCCATTGAGCAGCACAACTGTCAAGTGTGAAGACGTGCTAAAGCATATATATATATATAAACCATACGTCTGTTACCTAAAGAAAACGCTGCCAGCTAGAACAACAATCATAGTGATTAAGTACTCTGACCATTTTCAAAGTTGTTTTTCTTTAATGTAAACTAAGAATAATTTACATCATAATTAGAATGTTGTTCTTCTGTTCCATGATAATATAAAGTCATATATGGTTACGTGACCCTTGAGATCCTTCTCGGTTTGGAAACCTAGTTTGAGCCACCGTACTTTTTTATTATTGCACCAACCAAGCATTATCTATGTCATTACTTAAACAGCAGCTTTAAGAATAACACCTCCTTACAATTGATGATGTGAATGACACATTGGAATGGTAATATGTTTTCGTTATTAAGGATTCCTTCGACAACGTTTTTCTTTGCGTTGACAAGAAGTCGTCTTTGGCGATGATGAATATGTGTTTGTGCTAGAGGTACATTTATATCAATGTGTTGTGTCTTGGAATAAGAAGGCCAATTACGACGGAATGCCGTACTTTATTAGTAGCACGAGCAGAAATAGATTGTTAGTTTTTTCTCCTTTTTAAGAATGTAATAAAATTTAAAACATGATAATGAAAAGGCCCCAAACCCATGATCGAACAGGCTTGTTGCTAATTTGACTAGTAATGGAAATATACGGTAGCTGTTTACATTGCTAACCGGGAATTTCAAAAGGATTTGGAAACTGGAGACGAAAAATTAGGTATATGATTATTAGAATCTAACGATCCGATATTTGAAGTGCAGAAATTCGGTCAATAGCAGCCCGATACTAAAATTTAGAACATGTTATACATTATGACAAATAATCTCCAAAACAAAATACTAATTTTACGGACGTGAAAAATTTGGAAATAAACTTGTCGACGAACAGTCTGATTAGTACTCGTATCAATTATTATTCTTGTCACGACTATCAATATATTTCACCGGAATGGACGAAATGATGCCGGAATATTCTTCTATTTACTAACATTGGCATATATAGTTACCAATTGCAGGTGGGGCTCTGGAATTACACATGACGGAAAGTCCAGACATCCATCCTTCTGGTCGGTAAAATTGGAACTGAAACTAACATGGCGGAGAGAGCAATTCTCACATCAAACGGAGAAGAAGGCTGATTCACACCAATCAACAAGAAAGGCGGATCAAGCACTGACTAGGATCCAATCAAAAACAAGCACTAGATCCAAGTCAATGCTGCGTGACTAACGAAAACCTGAATAGATAACGACTGAAAACCAAAGAAAAATTAAAACGAAACACTCTCAAAGCGTGACTAAAACCAAACAAAGAGAATGAGATAAGGATAGCACGAAAAGAAGCAGAACGTACTAAGAAAATAAAAGGGGAAGAAAAATAAAATAAAATGCAACAGCAACTATGCTGTTACAATAAGCTGAGGTTTTAATGTTTTTATATAGAGTTTCTCAGTACCTTTGACCTCCGAAAGTATCCATTTGAATGCATATGTGGAATTAAATATCGATATTTTACGTGCAGAAAATACTTCTACGGGAGGATCTATTTAAAAAGCTGAATTCGAAAGTGGATCACATTTTATATCTTTTGAGGAAACACATGTTAATAAAATGAAACAAATTTTATTGAACATGCTTTTATATTTCCTATGGCTCGGCAGCTAAGATGTTTAATTTTTAAAATCATTTTTAGGGCAAGAAGTTTGTTCATTCCCAGTAACTAGGAAGATACTGAGCGCAAGAAACAAAAAAAACTAAATGATGATAGTGTTAATGAATAGTTCGGTCATTATGATTTGATGCTGAGTGGCATATAGAGATTCCATGTAATGGGAGTTAACTTAGAATATATATCTATCTATTTTATATATTTATATATATACATAATGTCTGTTTGTTTGAACACGATTGAAATATACATGTATACGAGTACTCGTACATTGATTCCAAACAAATTTTCCATACGTGTTCCTTGGGACCAGACGCAGGAGCTTTAGATATTTCAAATCAACGGAAGTGAATGTCTCTTTCTATCTATTTCTTTTTTTAAAAAGTAGTAATTTCATTGTTTATAACAGTACAGTAAATGCATTCTTTACATTTTAAAGTCAGAAATAAATTGTTTAGAATTTAAAATTAAAATTTTGATTGCTGAAAACCAAACTATTTATTTGTATTTAATATTTTAAAGCAGATTAAATATATTAATAATTTAATGTTGTAAAAGTAGTTGTATTAGTAGTTTCAGAAGTATTAGTATTAACAGTAGTAGTTGTTGTAGTATTAGTTGTAGAACAAGTAGTTGTAGTAGTGTTGTTTGTAGTAATATTTGTATTAGTACTAGTAGTAGTATTTGAAGTAGTAGTAATAGTTATTGTAGTATTAGTGTTAGTGTTAGTAGTAATAGTATTACGACTATTAGTGTTACCAATGTATTTTGGTAGACTACTTTGGCTAGTATAACATAGAAGACTGGACATTTGTTCTATTAATGGAAGTACTACTTAATTCTGTACAATTGGATAAGAACAAAATTTATCACATGAACCATTTGAGAGTTAACTATCTGCTGAAACTTATATAATGTGGCTCCCATACACCGCAGGCAACACAAATATTTGCAAATTGAATTTGTGCAGTTTTCAAGGAAATGAAATTTAAATCCTATACTATTTCAAATTTTCAATTTGACTCCCAGTAAATATCATTTACATATCTGGTTTTGTACGTATCACTAAGGAACAGTGGTAAAGTATTTATGTACATTTGTTTTGATTTCAATGAATTACAACACATACTTTGCTAAATTTAGTCATTGCACATTAGTAACTGAAATACTCTGTGTATGTGCTGCACTAAGACAAACTTTTAAATTAAATTATGTACATAGGATAGATATTTTAGGATTATGTACATAGGATAGATAGGAGAGAGAGGAAACAGTAGAGGCTTCATTTGGAACTCGCATTATTTCATTTCCACTTGATTTGAAATTGAAGCAAGTACTTTATAAAACTGGTAGAACACAATTTAATTTTTTATGGCCTGTTGCTCTATCTTTAGTTTACAATCAGTCAAATCTATTACGCAAGTTCAATTGTGTCAGCTTACACAAACGCCAAACAAGTGGGACTAGTTATATACCCTCTTCGATATTTCAAAACAATAAATAATTCATTTCTATTCGAATGATACATTTTTTAAAAAAAATAAATAAATACATTTCATCTTTTTTAAATCATGTATCTGTACGTTATTTTAGCCCACTATATGCAGAAGGAAAGGTGTTGTTCCTATTCTTAATTTACTATATCATATAGTCGTTTACTAGGCTTTAGTGATTACGTACTCAGAGTGGGAAGATGTGTGTTATTGGGATCTTTGGTGACGATTTGTAGACAATATTCTGTTCCACTAAATCACAGGAAGTTGAAATATAATTAGCCAATTTGTCGTCTGTCCTTTATCTTGTCTCTTAGTTGAAACAGAAAATTTCTCTGCGAAATCATTCAGAAAAAAAAAACTTATACTATTTACTGTAGAAATTAAATGACAAATCAGTGACTAACGTGGAAAACTGATAACTAGCATGATTCCAAAGGTAAACAAGGTGAGTACCTAAATGTTTCAAATTGAGATTTTACTATGTTTGTTGACAACAACGTCGAAACAACCCTAAACGGCCAATGTGTCTTACTCGCTCTTAATGCTTTTAGAATTGGTTCAAGGTCGCATTACGTGTATATGTGTAATTGTGCAAAATGGTACCGTTTTCCTTGATTTTTCTAAAATAGGTTTGAGAAACTATTTTTCACTTTTCTCTTGCCCTAATACCTCTTTCTAATACAACTTGTAAAATATCGTACATGCTTTAGAATCTCCAGGCCAGACACATATTTCATTTTGTAATGACTAGCATACATTATACGGTCCACATTGTATTACAAAAGTTTTCACTCTTTTCTGTGGAATAATCGTATGTACCAAAGATGTAAAATATTACACTCCTTTCGAGTATTTCTTTATTTGAAATTTTGTGATGAATATTTGAGAAAATATTTTCTATGTGTTTTTTTATGAAAATAATTATTAATTGAAATATTAATCAAATATTGGTAATATCTAAATATAATGGATGTATCAAAGTAATCTACCAATTACATGCTTAGATTTAACTTTCGAAAGCTCTTGTATTTTCATTCTATAAATTTTAGATGTCATTAATGTCATTTGTGTGTCATCTCATTATATTATTTAGGTTAGAAAACGAAATACGAGTCCTCAACATGCGGAATGAGTGAGCCTCGACTTCGCAACATTTTTGCTACTTTTATTGATACGCAAATAATACAAAAAATGGAGAAGTAATACTAATTTGCTGAAACGAGATTCTGTTCAATATGTCATCGTTATTATTCCTAAATAATAATGTGTATAACTTCTAGTAATGAAGCTGATTTTCATTTAGGATAATACGATATGTTCTGATATCTTTTCGACATAGATGCTGAGTAATTAAACATTTTGAGTTTCATCGAGAGTCTGTGTAACAATTACAATTTGTAAATCATTATTTGAGGTTGAACATACACAGCTGCAAGCGATACAGTGAGAGGCAGGCAGTATTAGGATATATTTGTATTATTCTAACAAACAATAATGTTGTTCTCTTCTTCAATATTATTTTACTTTTACGATCTACGTAGTCAAAATTAAATATTCAATGTATAGTTAAGTAAACTCATATGATGTTGTAAGATTGTTGGAAGTAATGGTATATCTTAAATGTTAAATTGATCGTCAGAGCTGGAAGTATTGTTGAGTTCAAATATATGATATCGGAAAGTATACATATTTTCATAACGAACAAATGAGAACTAATAAAGGACACTTATTTAATAAGTGTCATAGAAAAAAAACATGATCAAAAACAAAAATTATATATTTACAATTAACGAAAGATTCTACTAGTAACGAGCTTAAAATATAGCTACAACTGCTGCAACATTGTTTATCTATGTCAGAAAACAGAGTCATAAAGAATGTTACGATATAAATAATTTGTCTAAATATGTTGTTGGGCTATTGCATGTCGATACTATATGAGAAAATAACAAGATAAGTAATGGTTTTATTGTAGACGAAAACAAAGCCCCTCGGTATAAATTCAAATTATCTTTTAACGTATCCAAAAGAAAGAGTTAAGATCGTAGAGACAAATGGAGTCTAAGCGAATGCTGCGACTACAGTTTCAGAGTCAGTCAGATATTTTTCCACCGATGCCCATGACTATTCCAACAGTGCATGGCTTATCTCTGTCAAACTTGCGGCTACTGAAAGCTCGTAGGGACACAAACGGAGAAAATTAGGAGATTGAAACGGACCTTCTTGTGTTAGAATCACATTCATAGTCTCCCTCATCGTTTCTGAACATGACGAATCAAACGGTGTATAGATCATCTCTGTTGGACTTGTAGTTACTGAGATCTAGAAAGGTCACAAATGAAGACTAAGTTACTAGAAAGGTCCTGCCAGTTATAAGGACAAACTTATGTTATTCCACGGTTTCAGGTCATTATGAATCCAAATGTGTATCATTAATTTCTGTGTGACTTATAGTTATTGAGATCTAGAATGGATATACGTGGAGAATACTAAGCGATTGAAAAAGGACTTGCTAGATTTAGAGTCACATTCATACCTTCTCTCATCGTTTCAGACCATGGCGAATCCAACGGTGTATCATTCATCTCTGTGTGACTTATAGTTACTGAGTTCTAGGGGGGATAAACATTCCATGTGAAAGTACATAGGAAAAATGGAGAGAACTAAGTAAATGAAAAGGATCTGTCAGTTTTAAAGTCACAGTTATAACTTTACCCACCGTTTCAGATGGTGACGAATCCAACTATATATTGCTCAACTCTGTCGGACTTGTAGTTGCTGAGATGTATGGGGAGGGGGCAGACAGACAGGCAGGACAAATCCTATATTTTCCCTTATTCACTGTCGTTCATAACAAGAAAAATCTCACATGTCCTTTTTTATTAAAAAAACACATTATTCTTTTTAGGACTTCAGGAAATTATTATTAATATTAAAACAAGAAGACACTCTATCAATCACTAAAGAAAACACATTTTGTTAAACCAAATAGTTTCGCGTATCGGGTGTTCTAAGTTATCGCTGGATCGTAAAACAAAACATAATATCTCCATACAAAATGATGTAAGCCAGTTCAGTGTATGAAAACAGAATCGAATTTGTAGGTAGAGAATTAACTTGTGCTAAGTTTATGATTAAGGAGTGCATCTGAGATTATCCGTATGTTGCTTATCGTGTAATATAAATCTCATTACAATGAATTGTTTTTGAGGAGGTTCCCTCTAAGACTCACTTCTCTATCAAAAAAATGTAAAACACATTCTTCAGATAAAACTTTGTTATTTGACAAACCGAGATGGCATGCGTCATTATCTGTCGAGATATTACATGGCTTGTAAGAGTGCCGTCTTAAAGTTCGACACCTCGAAATCCGAAATTGCGGACTTTTTGAAATTTCTTCAAATGTTCCTTCTTTCGTACTTTCAAATTAATAATCACCACACAAAATTTGTGCATTTATATCAGGTACAATACGTGGCGAAAACGGAATGATGTGCCAAATCAAGATAGACCCTTTAATTCTCAAGAAAATATTACAATCTTCGTCTAACTGCAGAAAGAAACTTTCAACATAGTGGTTCATATTTTGCAGTGTAAAGCGACGACCACGATTTTTGTAAAGTTCGAAGTTGAACATATAATGCCTTAGCAAATTGTTCTGATTTCGACCAAGTATATCACTTGCTCTTATCATTGTACTCAGAGTAGGTGCTTAATTCGTGTAAATGCTCCTTGCATTTTATTTCTCCATCAATATTTCATTTTATTGTGTTTAGTTTTCTGAAGACTTAACATATTTTTTTTTTCATTGCACAGTCAAGTAAAACAGTACACAAAGAGATATCAAAAGGACGCAATAGCATCTGAGGGAGTTAAAATGTCAATTTAAATGTCGACACCAACTCATATTGTGGAAATAGTGAAAATAAATACACATACAGTTCATAGTCAACTCACAAATAATTGTTGTAAATATACTATAAAGAAATACACATTAAATGAGTAGTAACGGTAATACATCTTCAATTAGAACTTTGATAAGAATATTTTATCTTTAACTCTGATGACATACTTCTTTTACTTGTTGGTTTATAAATTTTCTCTCGTTGTAGTAAAATGGGTAAGCTTCAAACACTGTATTATGAGTATTTATTTTTATCTTATCAGTCTCTCAGAATGGAATGCTTTCATCTATTGACATAAACGTCATTTTATAAGAAAAGCATACATTTTGTGAGAAATGTCGAGTTTACAAAATAAAGTAGACATACCGTTAAAAGCTTTGTAAAATTTGAATAAGATTTGCCAATTTGGAAGCTAAACATTTCAGGTGCTGCACAAAGTATATCGTTCTCACGAAATCATGCCCTATTGTTAATGAAATGTGTGTTTAATAATAAGCAAATAATCTAGCTAAAGACATTACCCAATAAACATCAGTGAACGTGATTCTACAGTTACTTCCCCACAAAATCTATAAACACTATTACTAAATTCAAGCACTAAAATCGTGTAGGTGGCAACACTGGCAGAAACTACTTTTCGTCTTCAATAACGCGATCGTGTCTTTCTCTTCTGGAGTCGTAGAAGCACATTGTCACCTTTACAAAGCACATTGAATACAAATTGCCTACTTCCAATGTCGAAATTGTCTCAACCTCTGGAAATCGGTGTCGTCAATATTCTGCACCTCTCAGCAGTTAAGAAGAGATTTGGCTTTTCCGAACTCAACCACTGAAAACAAGATGTTTCACGGTTTGCAGCACCTGAGACGCAATAATTTAAGTGAAGGTACCTATAAGCAAGTATAAGGTTAGTATAAGCAAGATATTTTACGTAGGTACCTAATTAACGTCCTTGTGGTGACTGATATATTTGTTAGTTCATCATACTGCACGTACGTGTACACTCATACGTCTAACGACTGGAAATTAAATTAATTCACTCAGGGCTTTCCATACCAAGAACAAGAGGTACGTTCATCATTCTCAACCTGGAACAAACATTTTTTTAAAAAATAATTTACATATATTTTTTTTTACTCTCGAAAGGAATCCATTTTTTTGCATACTTTCTCACTTCATCTAGATATAACAACAACAGTTTTTGTACACTTGTTTCTGAGATGTTTTAGTATATCAAAACCCTTCTCATTGCCTAGGGATTGCATATAACATAAATGTCAGCTGAGATATAATCCTGATCGTCTTGAGGATATTAACTGGGTACTAGAAAATTATTGAGTTCAGAATAATAAATAACACGTTAGACAAATAAATTGAAAACAGAAAATAATTTTTCAAAATTAATGTACGCTTTTTTTATCACTGAACGTATCCTGTTTCATTAACCAGATTCAAATAGTTTTATCTTCTATTTTAAAACTTTCTACGTCTATTCGGAGTAGTTAACAATTTGTTAGAAATAGAGCTTCACATATCCTTAGTACGATTAATAAAATTCAGTAAACTTTGTTTTATGTGGACCAAATTAGTAACATTTTTACTTCGACCTGTTTCGATTAAATGAATCCAATGCTTGTTAAAATCCACAAACATCCACGCCTCAGACGAAATTCGAACCCGCGACATTGAACACGATTACTTTGCCTAAAGCCTCAGGTCACACGACTACTTTGGTCGGCTATGTACAACTATCTTACTCTCTGTAATCGGATAGTTTGACTGCATACTTTTAGCGGCTCTCTACGCGGGTAAGTAGTACATCACATTAAACCGCTAGTCTTGCACTTCGTCGGATCCTCGCTCAAATACGAACACAGCCAAGTAACACTTCTGTTTAAGTAATCACTGGTTGTGAAGGAAACAGTGATGAATTCAGACTCTCACCCGGTGGGAATTGAGTTCATTTGGAGAAATTATTTTAAAGATTTTTTAAAGACTTACTGAAGGAGTTATAGTGTAGTACAAATGAAAGAAACCACTTCAACCTGGAACTAAATCTCATAAAAAACTAGGAGAGAACAATGAATTACACAAATAAACAACACAAACTGTGAGACAAGTTCTCTTAACCCCATCCTCTTGTAGGACAATAGACTAAAACAAAACATAAATAGCGTCAATTGTTAAAAATAAATAAACCACTCTGAATAGGATATAGGTGTCATAGAACGTCCTTTCTGTAAGCGCTCCTACATATTCAAGTTTGATGATATCCAGGTGAAATTACTTTAAAAGACTCAGAAAAGAAAATAAGTTGATGTTACATTAATTCACAGAAACTTCAAATTATAAAGAGAACATCTAATATCAGACTTTCTGCTCAACCACACTCACTCAAACATTTCATGCTCTTAGTTAACTAACACAGAACTAAGTTCAAATCAAAAACTAGAAGAAAAAAAACACACACACACACATAAATTTGTATTAGCAGAACGGATGTGCACCTAGCAAGATGATCACACAGTCCAACCGAATATAATATTCAGGGGACAAATGACGAGTAGACTAGAAACCATTAGAGAGGACTTTTCGAAGCAATTACCAACAATTGTGTACAATAAGATGATTTTCAAATCCTTGAAATGACGCATTCCAGCACGTATTTGGAGGAGATGTACAGTCACTTACAGTAATCAGTAGATGTTGGAGTTTTAAGAAATGCTCTTTCTTCCAGGAGAATTGTTTCACTGTACGCCTAATAGTTAGACAAACAACATGACAGTTCAAATATAGACCAAAATATGACATGCCATAATATTCCTCCATTTTGGAGGAAGAAACAATGAGTCGTTGAGCATCATTTAAAGAACCACAAGATAGATAGGCAGAAATTCCATTCAAGTTAAGATCTAAGAGATACAAATTAATACAAAGAAAAGGAAAATAATAATATGGATATCATGCAGAAATCGTCATTAGGCAATACAACAAAACTTGTCTTGTTCCAACACACACACACAGAGAGAGAGAGAGAGAGAGAGAGAGAGAGAGAGAGAGAAAGAAAGCATGGAACAAGACGAAGAAAGGAGAAAATAAGAAGAGAGAGAGGAAGGTGAATGGCGAAATACATGGAAATATATTAAATTTTAACGCTTATGAATATGCAGCTGCGTCTCTCCCCCTGAACCCACATCTCTCTCTTTCTCGATGTGTGTCTGTCTTCTTTGTTTTTCTCCGATACATCTCTTTCAGAAGCAATCGCGAACATCATTAATACTTTATTGCCTTTCCTATAAAATAGCTGGGTAAGAATTTTCAGCGATTTGGAGAGGTATAACTAACCTATCTTGTAGATCAAATTCCATCCAAAGGAAAAGTTATTACGTTCAGATACACTGGTTGAAAGAGGTTGATCCTGGATACGTCTTTACATATTTCTAGAAACATTACTGCATATATTTGAAAGTAATACACTCTGAAAGTATTATTCTCGTTGTCATCCATTTTCTTTACCTCTTTTTTTTGTTTGCTTGTTCTACGTACTTTAAATGATATTTGTTTTTCTGTGATATAATAAAAAGGAGATGAAGTAGAACTTATATTCTCACAAAATACCACCATCTCCGTTATTTTCCCTGTTATTAAGAGAGAGAGAGAGAGAGAGTTATAGATTTACCCTCTAAATATAATATAAATGAAAGAAGGAAAAACGTGCGTCCATTTCTAGAGTTATAATGACCTCGTGTTTAATTGGTATGTAGTATAATACAAGATATAACTCTATTTGTTTCTACTACCACGGTTATGCATTATTAATGCAACTAGCAAGGTGACATTAACGGTGGCAACGAAGAGGAACACTCGTTTTATGCGGAAAGCTCTAATTGAGCATAATGTTACAAGAATATGGTCAGTAACCAGGTGCAAATGCAGAAACATCAGAAGGAAACAAAGTAGGGAATTACGGCTCTCCTCATTACAGAAACTGAATTTGAAAACAGAATTTGCATTGGTTCGCATACCTAGTGAGGGTGAATGTGCGTTTTTCTATCTTACAGAGGTCACACCATAAACACTAATGATGCTAAAGTAGTGACTTACTTTTAAATTAAAAAAGAAAATATATGCATTAATATGTTAACTTCATTTTCAAGGAGAATTAAAATAGGAAACAGTTAGGTCCATTTTAATTTGTCTTAATTTTTATTGTCTGGATAGACATCTGTGACTAAAATCCAGGATAGGGATAGGGAAGTTATCAACCAAGAAAAGAATCAATTCCTACCTTCGATCGTAGTTCTAAAGTAAGCCCTAAAATGTCTCAATTAGGGTACAAGATGTAAACGAGACTCGAACTCTCAGTACATGTCCAGTCCTAACCTGATGTCAACTATTATTTTATTATTATTATTTCTCTTGAAAGAGCATTGTAAATTCAGGAAACTAATGCAAATAATAGAGCACATGCTACTATGTATGCGTAATTACGTTAAGTTAAAATAGAATCAACAGTTGTTGTAGTTGTAGTTATGATGTTTTCATAGACTTCAGTAACGTAGTTTGAATATCTTGGAACATTTTCTCTATCTATCTAATTCTCTATAAATATGAGCCAAGTACTCGTAAAAACTATGTTCCATTATTTGGAAGCAAAAGTTAGATGGCCAGTTTAAATTTCGTGAGAGTATGGACGAAAATCTATGCAATGAAACATCAGATTCCATATTTATATAATTTATTGTAACGTCCATAACGCGTGATGCCAAATGTTCCGTACGAATGAATTTAACTTACAGTGCATGACTAAAATACAATATTTTATAAGATCTTAAAGTGTTTAAGAGACAAAGGTCAGAAAACATTATTGGTATTTATCTAAACTCATTTTTAATGCATACTGATGCAGAATATATATATTTATTTATTATTAAGTTTCAGATGCAACTAGAGTTGCCATTTTAGACAGAAGCAAAATAACATTGCAACAAATTAAATAACATTACTACAAACTAAATAACATTACTACAAACTAAATAACATGAAATTAAATTTTTAACAACACATAACACAGCAATTGATATCAACAACATGACGATTATAATGCACAAAAGGAATAACTCTGGTATTGGTATTTAGCGTTCGATGGAAAGTGTTTTCAGATCCGAAAATATCAATATTTGAATCAAAATTATTGTACATAATTACTAATCTATTGAATAGGGAGCGCTGCAGTATACTTAGCATAGGCGTGTTACAATGAAAGAGGTTAATATTTCTGCTTATTCACAAGGGAACACGGAAGTAACATTTAGATATAACTCTCCAGTTCCAAGATTCCCATTAAGTATCTTGTATAAGTACATCAAATCTGCCAGCTTGCGAAGAGAAGAGGGTAAGTAGAGACTAAGGACGGATAATAACTCTGGTTTGCTTAAGCTATGTACTGATGGTATTCTTCTTTTGACTATAGCAAGAAAAAGGTTCAGAACAGAATCAATATGAGATAGATTAGATTTGAATACTAGCCATGTTCCAAATTGGGGAGCAATATTCAATTTTAGGGGAGATGAAGGTTTTGTAGAACATACTCAATGAATGAAGGTCCTTAATTTCTGTAAATCTATAGAGAAGACCAAGTAAGCTCATAGAATTGTGAGTTATAGAAGTCACGTGATCAGCAAACATAAGTTTTTCGTCAAATACCACTCCAAGGACCTTTTAAGAAGAAACTATAGCAATAGGATTATCTTCAATGATATAAGCAGATGGGATTTGATTCATCTTTAAAGAAATAGTAAGAAAATAAGATTTCGATGGATTTATTTTTAAGTTCCACGCATCACACCAATCCAAGAGGTGAGAGATGGAATTTTGGAGATCAGCAACATCCTGTAGTGATCTGATTTCTCGAAATAATTTACAGTCGTCAGCAAAAAGAACAATTTTGGTTTTAGATGACGAGATGTAAGATGGGAGATCGTCCATATATAGAAGAAAAAGGATAGGGCCCAAAACACTACCTTGAGGTACACCAGTGAGAACGGGAACAAAATTAGAAGATGATCCAGAAAGAACAACACGTGGTTCGCGGTCCGTTAGATAGTCTCGCAATAATGAAAGGAAGTTACCATGGATATTGAATCGGTGAGTTAATTTATAAAGAAGATTACAATCAATTCTATCGAAAGCCTTACTAAAATCTAGATAGATGACATCAAGTTGTGTGTTATTGGACAGAGATTGGGTAGTATTAGATAGTAAAAAAGACAGGTTGGTAAGAGTGGAACTACCAGGAAAAAAGCCATATTAAGCAGAGTCTAGATAGAGTGAGACAAAATTATAAACTCTGTCTTTGATGATTCTTTCACACACCACAGACAAAATAGATAAAAGAGAAATGGGTCTGTATGAAGAGACATACATGGGTCTTATCTCCAGATTTCAGAATGGGTATAATATTAGGCTGCTTCCAAGAAGAAGGAAATACACCTTCGGCAAAACACCTATTTAAAATACCAGAAAAAGTGTAAGACAATGATTCAGCAGCATTACGTAAAAAAAAATAGTGCTAATGTTATCAGAGCCGGGAGAACGATTTAGAGGTAAAGAAGAAAGCAGATATTTTACCTCATCAGATGATGTGCTTAATGAAGACAGTGAATGCGAACAGATCAGTTGAAGCTGAGGAGGCGGCAAAGAAGTAGATTGGTCACAGAGATGATTAGAGAAGTATTCATTCAATAGATGTACCCACTTTTCACCAGCAGTTGTAGCCGAATCGTAAATTAACTCTGTCGGAACAAGTGACTGACACCTTCTTGAGCTTATGAGGGACCAAAATCTCTTAGGATTGCTAGATATTTCAGATGTTACCTCGTTAATATAATTTTGATACTTTGATAATTTTGATACTTTGATAATTTTGATACTAATCTCTCACATATTAACGATATGTGAGAGATTAACCTTCTCTAATTAAACTACTCTCACCATATGTATTAATGACACTATTATCAATGTACGGATATGACACCAGGGTATGAACACCTAACGAGATAGAGAAAACATGAACATACAGCCTGGAACGAGAAATGGGAAGAGAAAAGAATGGAAAGAAAAAAAGAAAAGAAAAAAATAATTGAACAGAAAAGAAAAGAATATAATAGAAAACAATAGAAAAGAAAATTATATAAATTTATTTATGACCTTTTGTCTTGAAAGGAAAATGAAAGTTTACCCAATGAATGTATATAATACGAGATATTCATTTATTATTTATTTAGATATAAGAAGCAAAGAAGTCTCTGGTTGTAAACTAATTAAGTTGGTTGTTGTGTTCTTGACTGATTTCTAGGAAAATAGTTGCAAAACTTTGATGTTGTATTGGATACGTGATGGTTGTGCATAGATTATGTACTGTATATATCTGACAAATGCTTAATATTTGGAGGACCATAAACATTTTAGAGCCCATTACTTGAAGTTGTAATAACATGTGGTAGCTTTTCATATATTTTCATGTTCTTGACATGTTTTATATTCAACTGTTGGTTTAGTTCCAGAGTAACCGGAAGTTCTATTTGTGGAACTCTGGGACTTTTAGGTATCAAAATTTCAGTATTTCATCAGAAATGTCAGTTCGCAAAATCAATATTTTTCCGGAACAGTTCATATTATTTTAAAATATTGTACAAATTCCACGTATTTTTCAAGACAACATAATGTAGGAAATTTTGAACTGTTGCAAAATTTTATATTTTAGTACATTTCAGTATTGTAGCTGCGTGAAGCTATTCTGCAAAATTAACGCATAAGATTACAAACTTAGCAATCATGTCATGAAATCGCGAATGGTGAGCTCAAACGTAGTTTTTGTGCACACGCTTACCCCATAATTATCACCATTTCCTTGTATTCTATTGACAAATGAAGCAATGACGTTGGGGTTTGGTTGACAAGACATGGGAGTATTTTGATTTCGCTATAGCAGCAGGAACAATTGCATATTGATCCCCTTTTCAACCTCGATAATCTTTAAGATCGACTTTCCTTGCCACTAAGTAACTTGTCAACGAAATTCCTTGCCTAAGAAGTGGCAGTGAAAGGGTATTGTAGCTACAGCTATCCGAAGTCATTAGCAAACAATTTACATCGTCAATTTCAAACATGAAGAAATTCGATGCACCCATACGCTGATTGTAGGCTTTGATGAAGTTTAGCCGTTTTATTACAAATTCCCTCATCTTTAAAGAAGAGTAACATTTTGCAGTAACTTCGAATCAGTTCGATATAGGAGTAAAAATACTATTATCATACCATAGATCAATAACAACGTTATCATCATTTTCAGTCTATAATTCCGTTTTCGGAGGAGATTTGCCAGTTTCTTTCATGAATCTAGGCTTTCTGTGTGTACTAAATTACGCCTAATTTTATACAAATGTTTTGAAGAATTCGGAGTGATCCGGACAACTGGACCCTACCTCTTGATACGCCACTGATAGTCATGCTCACCTTGACGTCTTGCGCACGATTGACGCCGGGATTGTTCTTTCGCATAAGCACTAACCCCCCCCCCAAAAAAAACATAATCTACATTGTTATAATCGATGATCGCGCATAAAAAATATGCCACTAAAATATCCCAACGTTCCACAACTGGAACATGCAAAAATAAATTATTACAAAAGAATATAAAATCGCGATGCAGGAATGTCCATACGATAGAACCCTCCTAAAACATTATTGAATAGGAACCCAGCAATTTAATATGCTAAAGATTACTAACTAATCATTAAGAAAGTATGAAAACTAGTGGCCAAACTTGATTTTGGCGATACTTGATAGTGTATACTTGAGACAATATTGCAGTAAGGAGAACCATATTTCGCAGGTATAATACGAGGGTCGTTCAATAACTCTTGAGAAAATCGAGGAGATGACACTCGTAGAATCGAAAGAGGTTTGCTCTCATTAAGCGTCATCTCTCACTAAACTTCTGTTAAAATTTAAGCTATATCCATCACGTGGTTTCATTTTCATAGCAAGAACTTTTGTTTATATTGAATAAATAAATAAATGAGTTTCGTGCTGTGATTAAACACTTCTATTTAAAAGGCTTAACAGAGAAAGAATTCAAAGGCTATTTGGATGAAATTCATGGCTAATTTTCTTCTGTGTTTGCGACTGTTTACAATTAGTTAAATGAGTCTAAACGTGGGCGTACATCCATCAATGTTGAACATCGTTCGGACCTCCAGTGGAAGCGACTTCCTCCGAAACGATTAACAAAATCCACAATATGATTTTGAGTGATCGACAAATGAAAGTGCGCGAAATAGTTAAGATCACAAGCTACAGTGTTCTTAGCTTTGCACGAAATATTGGGTGTGCAAAAAAATCTCTGTAAGATGGGTGCCGCGTTTGCTCTCAGTGGAGACAATGCGCAGTTTCAATGGCGGAAATTATGGAATTAAATTTCGAATTATTACAACATCCACCGTATTTACCAGATATGGCCCCAGTGACTATTTAAAATTTCGAAACTTTAAAAAATGGCTTGGCGGGAAAAGCTTCATGTCGAATGAGGAGGCCATTGCTTAAAAAAATGCTTATTTTGAGAACCTTCCAAAATCTTACTTTTTCGACGGCTTAAAAATGTTGGAGAAATGCTGGCAAACTAAAAGGAGATTATGCTGAAAAATACAAAATCTACCTAAAATAATTTGTTTTTCAACTTTTTCTAGGGACTTATTGAACGATCCTCTCAACTATTCTTTTGACAATATGTGTGCAAACTTTAAATTACGTAGTGCAAAAATTTAACGAGCTAGAACAAATGTTAAAGGTTTGTTGCAGTCTAAAAGGAGTAGCCAAAATGAAAATCTGTGTATAATTGTTGTGTGAATGGAGAGAGGCTACCAAAGCTTAATGAATAAATTGACAATGTGATATTGTCATGGAGTTATCGATGGGAAACTTTGGAGAAGCATTAGTGAAGGATTTGATAGAAAGAAGAAAGTACATGCCTTACAGGAGCTTGTGAAGAAAAAAGGAATTACATCAAATCCAGAAGAATTCTCTTTCTCTTTATTCTACTTCAGGAGGTCTAAAATTAGAGGTAGCTACACTGCAAAACCTGTACCTTTGAGTTGTGGATACAAAATTCTAATTTTGTACTCATAATTTTTTAGAGGCAGTGGCGAACCCAGGGTAGGGTTTATAGGGGTGCTTATTTGCCTCCCAGTTCTTGGGAGGGATCAGATTAATAAAAAATAGACGGTAAAATATGAATCCCTGTGCCCATCACTGCACTGTAAGAAATTTTTATGTAAAATTACAAAAAATTTGTTGGCAGCCCTTTTGCTAAACCTTTGTGTAATCGTCTCGTAATTTTACAATGTTGTAATTTTACAAATCGATTTACGATGTGTGTGTAAATTGGATTACGTAAGTTTACGTAATTCTATTTACAGACTTCGTAAGAATACATAAATTAGGTAAAGCTATTTACATAACTTTAAGTAATTTAGTTTACAATGAATTATGTAAACTAAATTACCTAAAATTATGTAAACTGAATTACCTAAAATTATGTAAATAGCTTTACCTAATTTATGTATTCTTACGAAGTCTGTAAATAGATTTACGTAAACTTACGTAATCCAATTTACACACACATCGTAAATCGGATTGTAAAATTACAGCATTGTAAAATTACAGAACTATTACCGTAAAGTAGGTATACTTTGGTCCTTTAAAGATAACATTGGCCCAATGGAAGAAAGAGGAATTCATGCTACTTGGTAATTTTTCCTTCTTTCAGTACAAAATTTTGTGGAACGAAGTATTCCAAGTGAAAGAAACAATAAAGTGTAGCATGAAGGGTAAGAATGTTTTCAGTCCACGCAACAAAAGTTTTCCGGAGACTAAAAACAAAAGTGTTGCTTTTAAAATGTGGTATAATTACTCTCTTATAAACTTAATTTTAAGTTTACATCAATCAAGTAAACTAAAAATTAAGTTTGTAACAGTATAATTACGCCACACTTTAAAAAACAAAACACACACACACTGTTTTTAGTCACCTGAACAATTTTGTTGCATGGACTGAACCCACTCTTCCCCCATCAAATCTTTTTTTTCAATTGGGCCAATGCTACCTTTAAAGAACCAAAGTACACCCAGTTCACAGTACGTAAAGATTTAGCAAAAGGACTGCCAAAAACATTTATATAATTTTACAAAAACAAAGGTTTTCCTTAATCTGTCGCTGGCTTGGATCTGTATCTGCTTTCACTTACTACGAGATGCACAAACCATTGTTAGATTTTTCTGCTGTAATTCTCGTTGTTGCAGCAAATACTTCTGAGAATTTTTTTCAGCTACATTACAAAAAAATGTTCAACACGTCTTGACTGATTAATTACTTGTGCATTTACTTAAATGCAGTGTGTTGCACCGCAATTTTTACCTACCAGAAACTTAACCTGTCAGTTTCCTCCTCGACGTAACTATAGTTAAAATTTTGTAACCTTCAAAGTTGTGGAAAATATATATATATAT
>JAGDQP010010674.1:0-13695 GCA_022664845.1 Lepisma saccharinum
GTAGTGCTGCCATCTTAATTTTAGAGATCGTTACTTTATACTAACCTTAAGGAATTGTATTGCAGTGTATTAATAAATAAATAATTAATTATTGGAAGAGAGAATAATTCTGTAAAGACTACAAGGTAAAAAGAGAAAACATGGCAACTATTCAGAAAAGTTTGTTGAACATTGGATCAATCTCTTCCTTGAACGTTTATTCATACACATCCAGTAGGCAGTAAGTCTAGCTATCTACTAGATGATAATACCACACCGGGGGGGATTAACGTTCATCTGATAAAAACTCACACATGTTTTAAACACATTCTTTCAACTTATCGGTAAGATTCTGCCAATCATCAGTGGCTGTTGCAATAAATTATAAATTACTAACCCCAGCACCAGGCATGTGACACCAAACAAATACGAGCGTAGTACCGTGCTTCACTGAAGCTTGTATTAGGTTTTCCCCAAAGGTTTTGCTTCCCGTCACACTGAAAAAGATAACATGACTTTCGCCAGTAACAAGAACTTTATTCCAAAATAAACAAAGCAGACAATTTGTTAATATGTTCTTTGTAACGTCCTCTGTATAACTGTTGCCTTCCTCCCACAATACGTTGACTTTTGTACTTCGATACACCACATATTATAATTTCTAACCAATCGTGTGAATGCTCACGGCTCCGTTTCGCAATTCTACCAAATTGACGTAAAGAAAACATGTCTTTATACAGTTGAATGTTAACTAGTCTCACATCATTTTACACTTCAGTTCCTTTTGACTTCATTATACTTCAGTGTTGCCACTCGAACGAATTGGATGTACTATCAGACACCGTGTAGAGTGTTGTTTTCCACTGTTTATATACTGTAGGCAAAATACAGTAGCTCTTCTGTTTTAAACACACTTTCTCGACACACAAGCAGAGATTCCGCCAGGATTTTCAGTTTGGGAGGGTGTAAGTGGAGTTTTCAATGATTTCTATCGATTTTTAGCAGTAAAAGAATTTAAGTTGGGGGGTGTTCTCGAGGATTTGGGGTTACATCCCCCATAGAGGCTTCTGGCGGAATCACTGCATACAAGAGAGATCTTACACTAGACTTCACGTAGGTCGATTTCTATGAGAAATTCTTCAGTTACACTATCAGGCGAGATTTATGAAACACATTGTCGACGTTCATTACGAACATTAATATATTTATATGAATTTTACTCAGTTTTATTGGCTAGGATCCTGCTTAAATATTTCTAAATAAATATGTCAACTAAGAAATGAGAACCGAAATCAGGTTACTTAAAGCGACAGCTGAATGCTACCTGAACCATGAGTTAAACCTTCACCATAGCAAAGATGATATTACCTAACATTCATGACTTGACAGGTTAACATCTGACTTTAAAGATATTGAGGGCAACCATAAGCATTCTTCCATTCAGCGAAAACACTAATATTTGTTAAAATTACTTACTTACTTATACTATGGCTTACGGAAACGTTCGACATAAGATTCTATCCTGGGAAAGCTCAAGCAAGTTTTCGTTACAACCAGCTACTTCTCGAAGATCCCTTCTAATATATTGTCCTCCCAACGTCGTCTCGGTCTTCCCAAAGGTCTCTTTCCATCCGGTTTTCCAACCAAGATGGAATATAGTCTTCGATTAGTTAAAATACATTTTTTTTTAATACTGTGCTAATTTTCACAATTGAAGACTAGACACGTTGATGTACGACGGATTCGAAAACTTATCGAAACTATTTAATACGGTAACAAGCATCTAATTACAGATTTATTTCTTATTAGTCTTAAAACTGGGATACACCTTCGTTATTTTTTTATTTATAGGGAACGTACGTGTGTTGATATCATGGTTAAATATTACCTAACCTATTGTAGCGTTCCTCTACCACGATTGGTCCATGCGTTATGTATAATTTAATTGAAATATGAAAGCAGAAACCGGATAATTCCAGAAAGTGACATTTTCATAGATGAGTACATTTTTGTTTCCTTAACTGCGAGTGATATCCACTGGTGTAGCGAATTTCTACAAATAGCAATGTTGCATTCAAATTATTATTTTGTAAGAACGATTAGTGCAACGTTTCTCTTGTAAGAATCGGATAAGTCCCAGGCTTTATCAGGTTTTAGCTAGAAAATAACGAGATTGTGAAGGGGAGACAGTATTTTAAAAATAATTAAGTATTATTTTTTTTACTTCATTATTAATGGTGCAAACTAAAGGTATTACTTTTGAGCAGAAATATTAATTTGGAATTTGTATATTATTAAAATTCATGGTGGTATATATTCAAATCATAAGTGTAAGTATAATTGTTTAGTGCTAAAAGCAGATACGTCCAAACTTAAATTACTTCTAACAAACAACTGAGAAAAAAACAACTTTTTTTTTGCCATAGTTTGTAGACATAAATGCAATCTTCATTTTATGTTTCTGTATTATAATCTAAAACATACGTCAGAAACATTTTCCCTAGTTTTCTGAAAAATCAGCACTTATGAATATATCCAGATTCTCTCAGTATTTTAATTTCTAGTACAGCTTAATATCAATCTTCTCTACATTTTCTTCTTGGGATGAAAAATTTGATTTCTCACTGCACTTTTAGGCTTTTGATACATTATATATATATATATATATATATATATAAAAATTCTTTCGCAATGTTATATCGAACTTCATCGATATCGGCGTACTACATTTGGAAAACTTTTCTGACGTATTTAAACTAGGAATATTTGCTAAAGCAAATCACGAGTGCATTTGAAATGAGATTGATGCCTTTTGATTTCCGTGTTTGAAAACGAAACGCAATTCTCGGGTACAGCTCATTGAGTGAGTGAATGAGTAAGAGAGAGAGAGAGAGAAAGAGTTCTGCCAGAAGTGGTTTTGTGAAGAGCTCTTGGACTTCATTAGCTTCGAAAATGCGATTCATTTACGAGTAAAACTGTCGGAATGGTGACGAGTCTTCCCGTGAGATGTACACGTCGGAGTCCTCCAGCGATCGATGGGACAATAACATTTATCTTTCCTTTATAGATCTTTTCTCTCTCTCTCTCCCTCTCTCACCCTCTACGTCCAAAGTTCTCTCTTTCGTTTTCTCGCAAATATATTTCCTCATCGTTCACCCTCTCTCTCTCTCTGTCTCTAGTCTGGCATTTTCTTTTCTTAGCCTTAAGCGTTTCCATCTTGCTTTCCAATGGTTCTCCCATTTTCATCAATCTTTTCTTTTCCTCTTTTTACTTTCTCTAGAGATTTTTCCTATCCTCTCCCTTTTTCCCATTTTTCCAATCTTTCTTTTCCTATTCCCCCTTCTTCCGTTGTTCTCTCCTTTCTTCCCGCCACTTCAAACCGTTTTCATGCACGGCGGAGGGATACAGATTTCATATCCTGATGCCCAGGTCTTTCCTTCTCCCTTCCCTCCTTTTCTATATCCGCCCTCCTATCCGTTGTTAATCTCGTTGGAAAGATCTACCAAATATAATATTTTGACGTGTAATTTTTATTCGAAATAGGATCTATTTTCATTTCTTTCTTTTTTCCGTTTTTTCTTGGAGCGAACTGAGACACTACTGCACTCTAGTGTTAAAAAAGAAAACGAGAAGAAAGGAAAGAAGAAAACCGAAAAGTTAGATTTGACTTAAACGAGCTGGTTTTTTTTTCTTCTATTTCTTTAAATTTCAATTTAGAAACAGAAAATTACTTTTATTTTTTTAATGTACTGAAAATTATGGTAAGTCACTGTGCTGTATGTAGTTGACTCTATAGCAGCTGCTGTAAGGAGATGATTAAATCTAGTGACAATTAGAATGAACCAAGGATACCCACGTATGAAGACAAAGAGCAAGTTTGAATGGAACAAAGCGAAGTAGAGCGATACCCACATATTTGAGTATGCTTTTTCCGCTTGGGTCTCCTCAGTAGATGTGCGCGCTATCACTTACATCTAATTCACTTTTCCGCTGCTAATCTGAACTATTATGAACCACTTGTTATGAACCACTGGCCTAAGTTTGCTTCTATTTAGAAAACATCGAGGGTATAATGATCTCGAGTAAATTCGAAAAACTTTGGAAAAACATTTTCTTTTTCTGATTTAAGTAGATCAGTCTCATATCATTTACGTGCTATCTGCTGAGTAGAGCTAATAATTAGATCTCATTTATTGATAAGTTAGTGACTCACATCCTACACAAAGATCTTCTCAATAGTCAGAAGGTTGGTTTGTGGGCTGCAATATCTTGAACACACATTATCATCACCATTTCTTGAAAATACAGTGAATAGGGAGAGGTATATGGTACTGGTATAGAAATTTGTTACCAGACTTACAGGTGACAACATGAGAATACTTGGTATCAGTAAGACAATGCCACAGCGCACACATCCGGAGAACCATGACGTTCTTGAAAAGCGTGTTCCCTGGAAGGATCATTTCGCAGAGTTGTGGCCATCGAGGTCCCCCGATCTCTCTCTCCCTGACTTTTTATTGTGTGGACGTCTCAAGTCCACTGCTTATTTAACACACTAATGCAACTGGGGCCGAAACACAGCTTTGTGTAGCAAGGACTTCTCACGACACACTGCGCCGAGCTTTTTCCAAACATGGTTTAATATGCGCACATGGGTGGCTGAGTGGCTCACAGTTTCAACATTTGTCGTTACTTATATCCCATGGGTTACGTGATTTAATGACCACTTAACTGTGTAAATGTAGACAGTCTGCCTCTAGTGTAGATATAATAACACAGCGTATACCATCTTAAATACTATTTATAATTAAGACTGCTTAAAAAATGTGATCAGATCTCTATGTGCCGAAGTACGCGCATGTAGTGTAAGGTTGTGTTAATTTGTGAGAGCGTTTGTTTAAGTATATCGGTGATACACAAGTATACAAAAAGTTATGTGAATTGTGCACATGTCTTTTCTTCTTCCTGTAAAACTACTGAAATTCTTATATCAAGAATGAAAACAAAGTAAACGTCACAAAATGTCAAATGTCAGAGAAACGTTCCGCCGTCAAAACTCAGCAGTATTAAATATGTAAGAAGTATAGCTGTTCTTTGATCAAATATTAAACAATGCGAGCCACCATGAATGCAAGATGTCACTGAAAATAAGGATCTTAATTAAAAACACAAAACAAAACAAAAAACAAAAAAAAACAAAAAAAAACAAGAAAGATATGAAAATACGAATAATAACTGTGTAGTTTCATCGTACAAATCCTAGGAAGATATCTCAAGTTACTCTCTTCCTTATTTTTCCTCACAATGTGAGTCCAATGACAGAAAAATATAGTAACTTAAAAGACTATGTAATCTTTGTTATGTTAGTGCGGTTGATACAAACCTCAATGACATATTGAAATGTCCCATCATCTTTTAATATTTGAACTACTATCCTGAAATACCTAAAATTCAAAAAGGCTTACAGGATGATACCAAACTATATTTTATCGGAGTAGGCCTACTCCCGTTTCCTGCCACTTTCTTCATTCCACCAATTTATCCCATCAGCATCTTAAGCCAAAGTTGCCTAAAGTCCTTACAAATTAAATTTAAAAAAAAAAATCAAACGTGTGACTGGACTTTGTTATATTATAACTTCTGAAGTATTGAAAGCAAACACAAGTACTAAGTTCCAAAATATAATAAAATTCACAAAATACTGAATGCAGTAAACACTATCACACAAAATATTCTCCTCTAATTGTCTTATAAAGTCAAGTTTGTTCTGTAAAAAATTACATGACTTTTCTTGAAAATATTGTCTTGCTTGAACCACCATAATCATTCACAATGTTTCTTTCTTGAAATTGGGCAACGGTAGTACGTTTAATATTACAAACAAGATTCTTGAAACATATCCACCGAAAGAAATTTTATGCTTACACATCCGGACACCATGGTGGCCAATGAATTACTGAAAATAAACTGTTAAAAAAAAACCAGTTTTTTAAAAAAAATAAAACTAAATAGCATTTACTGTGGAGGGTTCCACACTGTACTGACAGGAATTGGTTAATTTCTGAAACGAAAAGTATGGAAAGAAAATGACTGAAAAAAATAACTGACAAATTAGCTTCTTGAATCCGATCGTGACGATTAGCCCACTCTACGACTAAAAAAAAAAAAAAAAAAAAAAAATGTTGTTGTTGAAATCAAAAGCAAAAAATCTTTCACTGACTCCCACAAAGACATTCAGCATCTTTTCCACTTTGTGTAGCTGTTTCATTTCTTTTATCTCTTTTATCTTGCTCTTCCTCCAATGTAAATGTCGACATCAATAATTGTCCGCTACTGTTAGTGGTAGGCGTACCTAATGACATCTACTTCAACCAATGGAAAATGTAACAAAGAAAGCGCCCAGAAAGAAAGACAATCTAAATTGATTCCCCACCCACCCCTCTACATAACTCAGCTCAATTCTATTCCCAGGAACGAGGAAGAGGGAAAAAATCTTCAGTCTCCAATTCGCTTAGCAGATAAAGAAGAAAGTGTCTAGAGTTTCTTTTTACCTCTTATGTGAGTTTTTTTTTGTCGTCATCACATGTGCAATTTCACGAGAGATGGATCTTAAACGAACGCATTGTATTTTTATTTATTTACTTATTTATTTTTATTCATACATGTAAATTTATACGGTTTCACAATAACATTTATGCATGCGTATTTCGTCTGCTTATTTAATTGATATTTCCAATCTTCACTGCTTTGTACAAAATATCCTCAAGCGAGAGTGACACGATCCAATATGGATAGAAAAAAAAACAACTCACTGTTAGGGCGTTTCATTTATGAACCAAATCAGTATTCAAAAAGCTTAATGCAAGTACGAAAGGAAGCAGGCCGTAGAATGAAAACATGTAAGGGAACTTGTGTCTAAACCAGAGATAATAAACCGAAAAGTAGACGATGGATGACTTATCAGAACGTGCAGCAGAATTTTGAGGAGTGAGACAGGGTTGTTGTCTCTATTTGTTTAATATTGATCTGGAAGAAGTTGTAAACAGATTGTTTCGAAAGTAACGGAAGAAAAATCAAATGTATTATATTTGCTGATGGTATGAATCTTCTCGTACAAAATGAGACGTCTTGAAAGTAAATGAGAATATAACAAAATAGATGGTGATTGGGGAAAGGGGGGGGGGATCAAACCATAGCAAACATCAAGATTGGAAGATAAAAAGCAGAACGGCTAGGATGGGTATTTGGGAAGAATTATATTGAGAATAGGAAATGTAAAAAAAGAGATAAAGGTGAGATTAGCGATAGTGATAGAGATGTTTACTAAGAAGCAGAATATCTTCTGGACAATTATGATTAAAAAGTTGAGAAAGAAATGGATTAAATATTTTGTAAGGAGCAGAAGCGTGGACTCTACGATGGAGTAAAGAAAGAAAATTGGAAGCTTTTGAAATGTGGATATGGAGAGGAATGGAAAAATCAGATGGATACTGAAGATGTGCAATGAAGAAATGCTGAGGAGAGTTTGAGGGAGACTAGCAATACTGGAGACAATAAAGAAGAGAAAAAGAAAATGGTTAGGACATTGGTTGCGCAATATACTGATGGATACACAGTTGAAGGTTATGGTTGAGGGGAAAAGAGGAAGAGAAAGAAGATGAATTAAACTCCTTGAGAGTATTAATGAACGTAAACGTTGCATGGAGAGGGACCTTGATGGTTTCGAAAGAACACTATTGATTATAATGTTAATAAATTAATATGACGTTTTATAATAATAGGGAACACTGATAGAAATGTGAAGATTCAGATAGAGCCAGAGATATGAGACAGTAATTGCCAAAAACTTATTTTGATGGGTAAAAGCTACTTTCTTCAAGCCAGTGGAGTCTACTTCCATAGAAAATTTTAGAATTACATCCCGCTAAGCACCATGAATGTAACATCGCATATGCTTTGGTATATTCTTCTGTTTCTTGTGACAACTGAACCCCCTTGTGTTTCGCTCAGTTTTCTTACTTGTTAAGTTTCCTAGGAATAAACGACATGAACTCCCAACGTTACGTTGAAATTCACAAAACGCGAACTCTTAATGTTGAACAGTAATGTTTCATATTTTGTTTCTTTAAGATAAGGTGGTCATAGATTCAACAAGAAATGTTTTGATAGTTCTCATAGTTGGTAAATAGATAATGCTTTACTGGAGCGCTTCAAAATACAAAAGAACGTTCTGGATATAGCGTAACACTATGCAAAATCTATATCACGGGTGAGGAACCTTTGTCCTCAAGACAGCGATCTTGAATCCAAGTCTCATGCACGGACACAAAAACAGTAGTGTGGAATCTACTGGAGTAGCTGACTTAATACCAAAGCTTGCCCTATATGGACATGTAGTAATGTAGCCCACATGACTTCGGTAGACCAATCCTTGTGGTTCGGAGGATGCATTTTCATCATACGTACGGCCACGTGAATTGTACCAAACCAATACCAAGACCAAAGTACGGAAGAATAAGTATTAGTAGGATAGGAAACAAAGTACATTCAACCTACGTACCAGAAGCAAACATAAATAAAGAAAAAAAAGTATAAGCATACGAAAAAGTATTACCAAAGTTCAACAACTGTAATATTGGAAATAAATTAAAAGAAATATCGAAGTAAGAATGAATAAACCTTTAACAGACCTAAAGTATGTAGATTGAAAACGAACGTCAGGGCTCAAAACACCTAACAGAAATAACTAATTCAATCAGACAAAAATGTTAGAGAAGAATATATCGGAAATGGATAACTCAATCAACGAAACATACTATAACAGAAAATACAAACCGGAACTAAACCAAGACACAGAAACCACCTCGAATAAACTATTACAAGTAATTCCAAAACTTTGGAGAATAGAAAAAGAAAACAAGAATACATACTTAAAGCAATTAAAATAGAAGCCTTTAACTAAATAAAATCTATAAGCCTTTGTGTAATCAAAACCTAACTGATGATGAAGTACATGCTTCCCTGAGACTGTTCTATTTGGTCAACAAATAAAGGATAATTTAAATGCAATAAGCTTTGTAACTTCGTACATAGTTTACAGTTTGTACAGCTAACGGTAGCAAAATAGTTTCTCCTTCAAAAAAGTTATTACAAATTCCACCCTATCCGCAGTAGAACGATTTCCTGCAATTACCGTCTATTTATCGTTTCTAGCATACGTTTTCCCACGCGATAACTGCCTATGAAGTACTATGCTGCATTTGTATTAAAAATATTTATTTCTCGAAAATTACTAAGTACTTACCTTGAAACCAACGCACATAGCACAGTTTATTAGACTCTACTGTAAATTTTTCATTTTCGTACTACAATAAATCCTAGGAACACCCTTTGATCGAAGGAAGTTTTAAAGTTTTTCACTGATCAAAATTCCTAAAATTTAGTTATATTTTATAAAGACCCAACAGGCTTATTGAAAAATATATTAACCAAACTTTAGAATTGCTGCAAAATTGTGTGACTAGTGACGTAACTGAAATGCGGATGACTATAAAGAAAAAAAAAAAACACTTCAGGAAAAGAGAGGGAAAGATGTTTGCAGGAGGAACAAAATTAAACAGCGGAATTAATGAAAAACGAAAACAGAAGGACAAATTTAATTTTTCACTACTCATGTCTGTACCATATTAACAGTATTCCCCTTCCTCTGCTGTAATTGAGAGCTAGTCATGTCCAGTTTATAACAAGCCCAATTTGTGAAGTGTCAACCCTACCTGTTGGCTAATCTGCCAATTTTCAGAGGAATTAAGCGCACTCGCTTCGTCCGTTGCTAACCGTTTTCAATTCCAGCATCAACTGTTTCGCGAGAAAATTTTTATGAAATAGCATTCCCGCGTTTAATTACTTCCGGAATTATATTCTAGATGGCAGCATACACCAGCGGAATTAAGGTTTTTGCGGGACCTCATTTCTCTCCATCACGGAGAGAGTGTTTTTTTTTCTTTTTCTCTTGAGGGTGGGGTGGAAGTGAGGTATGTGTTATCAGGATCTGTTGAAGCAGGGAATACAAGTCATTTTCTGGGAAAAGTGGTGGGAAGTTGCGTTGTATGGAGCATCCATAATTCATCTCGCTTCATAATGAGAACATCTACTTTTAATTTATTGTTTTAATTGTTCAGAAGTAATTACAGGAAATACTCTCTTTTTAACTAATAAATAGTTTAAAAAATAGAGTAAAAAGTATTTACGAAAAGATGCACATAAAAGGAGTGAGTAATTGTAGAATTATATACAGTATGTGGCACTTTTACAGTCTGGTTGTTGGGTGAGCGGTAAGGATCACTTCTGCCTTATAATGAAGGGGTATGAAGTTCGATAGCTGTGGGATCAAAAGTGATTTAGATCCCACTGAAAACTTTAAGCCCTATCTTTAGCACGTCAGTTTTACCCAATGAAAGACAATGATAAACCATTTTTACATCATCTTGTCCAGGGACTTTTGGATCATATACTTGCCCACGGACACAACACCAATCATGAGCCTACATATATATTCTACGACACATTCATTTTAATGTCTAATTTAAACCTATTCTGATCAACAGCATGGAAACGAGACATTCGAAAATATTTCTGCGTGAAACAAAAGTCAGACTCAAATTTTGTAGTCGAATAATTAAAACTCAAATCTTTCGATCATCTGGCTAATAATTTTACACTGTCCATCAGAATAGAAAGGAAGATAAATAATTGGAAGTAAATATATATTCCAGTCCCTCCTCCTCCTTGAAGTGTAACTCAACCAAATCGTCGAGCCCAACTTAGAAAAACATATTGTTAAAAATCGATAAAAGAAACCTGCAAAACTGTACAGCTATAGGCAAAACGATTATCGCATGTCTGTAACTGACTCTTCTTTCAAAAATGAATATATTGAAACATCAAATAAATTTGTTGCCTTACAGACAGAATGCAAAATCACATGCCCCACTTTTGAGGGAAATATTGTTTTTATATGTAACTAAACGAAGGCGATATTTGCAAAACATGCAATTTTTCATCGACAAAAATTTTAAATCGAAGAATCAACAAAGTTGTACTGTTTCCCCATTTTATCTCGAATTGTGATATATATTTTTTTTAACACAATGGGAATTAGTAATCCTAATTTTAATCTTTGTTAGTAGATGTCACACCAGGGAGAGACGTCTTCGAGAATTTGAGAAAACACTCTTTAAAGACATGTGACAATCCTCAGTCAGGATGGAGGATGGGCGGGCGAGGGATCGTTCTCATGACCTTCCGAATGCTAAGCCAACGTTCTACCAATGAGCTACGGGCGCTCGATCCCTGCCACTTCTGTTTTGCTATAATTCTTTTTTTATTACAAACTTTAGCCAATGAATACTTAAAATATAGTTTAAGTATTCATTGCTTTAACGTCTTGGGGTAGGCATAATAGTAGACGCTTAACATAAAGTTCTTATTTTGTGCTCCGCAATTGTCAGTTCAGAAGACAATGTGATCGACACACACCGGTAATTTCTTAATGTAGCAGTTGATATATGACGCAACTTCGTTACCGCCTCTTAATGTTTTCGTTTCATCCCGTAGCATAAGTAAGTCCTTTTGGCTTGAGTATCATGTACTGTCAGTTGAAAGTCAATAGTTTTGTTTTGCAGAAACTGATACTGTTTAATAAAAGAGCTGTGGGTAGACATTTATGCAGCCACATCGAACTTTTCTTACATGATTCTTCTTCATCTTGCAGTTTTAATCGATAGCGATGTCAGCTTGTGCCAAGTGACTATTGTACTGTTCTTTCAGCATTTCTATCTCTTCATCATTTTAAGACAACTTGATATTTTTATGATACTCATCGCATGTATTACATATGTTATTATAGGGTGGCTTAAAAGCTAAGCTCATTTAAGAGAACACCTTTCTATAGACCCACTGTTTCTGAGGTTCCATTCTCTTCAAATCGCTATATTAATCAGAAATGTTATACTTACATTGGTGATTTCCATGGTTGCTTGGTCTTACAGTCTGAGTTTCTAATTCTAGTGTCTTGTTCATTCTGTCGTATGTCTAACTTCAGTTGTTTGTTTGTTTGTTTGTTTGTTTTCATTAACACAATGCTGTGTGGCACTTAAACTATAATGAACGGAAAAATTTTAAGATGGGACAGATGGGTCCTTGTCAGTTCTATTCCAAAGAAAGTAGATCTTTTGATTGTTTTGTTTTAGAGATTATTGATGTAATGTTGTATGAGGTTGCCAAAGTAATACGTAAATAAGAGTGGTTTTGAGGAAGAGACTTGTCTTGTAGGATGAGCAACCTAAAGTGTTCATGTGGATATGGACTCAAGGAGTCGGATTCAGGAAGATTTATGTCCAATTAAGTAAAATCTTATGTTAAGAGAAGATGATATCTTTTGGAGATGAAATGGAGGTTGTATATGGTGACAGGGTCATTAGTTTAAATCAATATGTGGTTACGGTATACGACATATGTTTACTGGATATCTTTTATATTGGATCAGCGAACTAGATGTCTCCCACTTATCAGGAAGTATCTGCAAATAAAGTTTTGGAGATCCAACATAATCTTAGATGTTATTTTCTGTTAGGTTAAGAAAGCTTTTATGAAAGATAAAGCAGACTGCAAAATTTGAATAGTTATTCTTCACGTGTATCACACAACTGGATTCACATACGACCTTATTCCACTAAACACTGATGACAACCGAGCTTTCAATAACTGGTAATGATACAGATCAGTACCTTTAAAACTAAATGTATAATGTATTTTTATGAATTAATATGTTGAAATCTCAAAAAGGGAAAATTTAGTGATATCCGACCTTATTCCACTAAGGTCCAGATTTATACTCTTAATTATGAACGAATTATCTGAAAAATCTTTGCAATGTTCAGTAAAAATACAGTAATTATAACATAGTACTACGTGCTGACATTCTTAAATATCCATTATATATTTTATTAAATCTATCTGTTAAAACTTGTGTATTCCCTGACAAATGGAAGGAAAGTTTAATTTGTCCTATTCCAAAATCCGGAAATGCTAAAGACGTCGAAAACTTCAGACCAATATCTATTTTATCATCGTTTGCAAAAGTATATGAATGTGTTATATATAGGCGAATACTGAATCATGTAAACTCCATTCTTTCACCACATCAGCATGGCTTTTTGAAAAATAGGTCAACCTCAACAAACTTAGCAATTGTAACTGACTTCATTGCAACTGAGCTAGATAACGGAGGCCAAGTAGACGTCGTATACACTGATTTCAGTAAGGCATTTGATTTGGTTGATCACGATGTTTTGCTACGCAAACTTACGTTCTTCAATTTTTCTACGGAAACCATAAAATTATTAAGTTCGTATTTACGTAAACGTAAGCAGGCAGTAATTTTTAAAGGTTATATTTCAGAATATTTTGAGACACTGTCCGGAGTACCACAAGGTTCAAACCTCGGCCCTTTATTATTTCTTTTAGTTATTAATGATATATCTGAGTGTATCGAGAACTCCCATATTCTCTTATTCGCGGATGACCTGAAATTATACGCTAGAATTGAATCAATTGAGGACAGTGCCAAACTACAAAAGGACTTAGATAATGTCAAAGAGTGGTGCGACAGGAATAAATTTGTAATTAATACAAAAAAGTGCAATTCCATATCTTTTA
>JAGDQP010010674.1:28667-55129 GCA_022664845.1 Lepisma saccharinum
CAAAGAAATAAATGCTCAATTGCACAAAGGTGTCATATCAAAGACTTCCAGGTAAATGTATCTGATTTCAAGTCTAAGTTAGTTTCTTGCAACACTACGACCCCTTCGGCTGAAAAATACAAGCTCAGTATGTTAACAGTGTTTATATAAACAAAGGCTCGCGTTCTCTAGAACATGAACGCCTCTCTTTCAGAACGCGATAGCAGAAAATAAAGCCGCAGTTACATAAATGCACCAATTTGTTTCCATTATTTTACAGAACGCGCTGTTTGTGTTGCCTTTGTCGCTCGAATGAAACGACATGCATAAAAGGAATCAAGAAAACGCGTTGCAGCCTAGTTTCTTGTACGCGCGAGATAAACGCGCCGCACATAAAAAGGGTGTTAACGCTGAGTACAGCGTTAGAAGCAGAACGACATAAGTGTCAACATTTTTTCAAAATATCAATTTTGTTTAATTGTGGTGTTAAAGTTTCATTCCGATAGCTTTAAATGCAAGAAGATATATTAAAAATATTCTTATGAATTACATTGAACCTTGAGGAACTTAATTTTTCTTCAAAGAATACTCTTGGTGCTTAGACCATTGCGGTTCTAAAGTCGCCATGTGAACATAGTATATGAGTTTCGTCCATGCTATAAAGGTGATATGTTGATAGTGCATGAACTCATACCACAAATACCCCGAAAATTATTCATAGGTCAAAATATCTGCAAGAAAATATTCACAGCACAAAATTCCTCCCACCAGAACTGCCCCTAAAAGTAACTCAGGGTCATAGAACGAAATATCTTCCGAAAGCAATTCACAGGACAAAATCTCGTCTAAAACGCACTCATAAGATAAAATATTCAAAAACAAAAATCTTACCTAAAAGCAACTCATATGGCAGAAGACTCCCGAATAAATATTCATTGGGAAAAGTCACTATGAACAAAATCCGTCCTTAAACTGATCGAACATATCTCTAAAACCATTAGTCAAAGAACAAAATTTATCTTAAAATGATTTCATGACACAAAGTACACCTAAATCATTATTCATAGGATTAAATTTCTCTGAACAAAATATTCCCTAATATATAGTGGCAGGACCACCAAAAACTATTCACAGGACAAAAATTTCCCTAAAACTCACTCAAGAAGACCAAATTACTAACAACAACAACAAAAAAAAACCTATTTATAGGAGAAAAACCGCCTCACTTATAGTTATATGTTTATTTATTTATTTAGTGACAACACAACAGGCAATGGCCTAATTATAGTGTTGAGCTTTACAAAGTAGTTGTACAGGCTTTATTGACAATTGCATCTCTAAATTCTTTAGACGACATATAGCATACGTCCAGATCATTGTGAACTGTACAAAATTTGTTATATATAGTACAAATTCTCCAGATTGGTGACCTCATCAAGATATTGGTTCTTGCCTCTTTACAGTGGAAGAGACCAGTATTATTAACGCGAGTTTTAGATGTACTTCCTTTCCTTTTAAATTCCATGGCTGAATATTGGGAAAACAAATAGAAACGTATCATAATGTTCTAGATATATGTATAATAATATCTAAAAAGATAAGAAAGGTAAAGTTATCCCCTATCCGGCGCATGGGGGATGTGAAGGTTTTCTCCACATATTCTCGACCTACGGTACGAAGTGCTGGTCAGTCCCACGCTCGACCATTTTTACTTTCTCAAAATGCCCAGGAGTAACAAAGACACTCTACTTTGATACTCAATTTGATAGGAGGCTGAGTGCACCTCAGAGCTCTAGGCATGGGAACACTGCGAGAAAAGTCTTCAGCGTTCTGACTCGGACTTGAACACGGCCACGATTCGTGTTATTCAAAATGACAATGTGTTCATGCGTATAAATCAGGGTAATGTGGTACATTGATAATACGGAGAGTACTAATATTGATCAAAACTTTTGATATTAAGGATTACATCATTACGTTAATGAGTTATTTTCAACCTGAAAATCCGAAAACCTTCCTTGTAATAAGAGAATATGTTTGTTGCTCTCTAATCCGGATACTGTGTAAACACGATTAAGTGCTGGGGACAGATCGATTTGATGGCAAGAAACACCGCACGTTGGTTTGTAAAATTGCAATCTGAATCGTATACAAACCTGATAGTTGTTCAGGTTCGACCTTAAGAAATGTTCGGCCTCGTTCTTACAATTAAGATTAAAAATCAAAATTCAACTTAAGAGAAAAGGCAATGCTGTTAATACCCTATTTAAAAACTTAAAGTCATTGTTAAAATTCAATGTTAAATCAAACACCTCATGCTATTTATTTGATTTGATTTATTTATTTACATAAAAAGGTTCCAAATACTACACAAATGTCGGCCATTTTACAACGAAACATGGTGCGATACAACAGTGTGAAGAGATTACAACAACAAAAATTTAAACAACAATATGTACAACAACGTCAAGATAACAATACTTACAAATATCATTTGTTTATGTAAGCCCTAAAAGTGCTCTCAGAGACAAAATAATATCAAATGTCTGTGGAGACAATTATATTTCGTGGTTATTCTGTTTATCAGTGCCCTTTGAACCAAGTTTATTCTGGGTTTGTTTACATAAAAGAGGGCTGTATTTCGTGTTCGTCGGATAGGTAAACAAAAGTTAATTTGTGACAATAAGGGCTCACATTGAATATTGCATTTAACAATTTTGTTTAAAAAAAAAAATATCACAAATATCGCAACGAGCTCGAAGTGATTTTATATTCAATATTTTCATTGAATCTGGATAATTCGAGAACGCGCGTAGTTCGGGAACTCTGGCTCTCAATATAGCAACAAAGAAATTTATAACCGATTCTAGCTTAGTAAGATGCGTGGGACATGTTATGGACCATGTAGGAGAGCCGTATTCAATAGTAGGTGACACATAGGACTTGTAAAACAGTCCTGATTTCGAATTTCTGTGAAGCTATAGAGCAAACCTAGTTTCTTCATAGCACTTCGAGTAAATATAAGTAATGTGTTCAGAAAAAGTGAGCTTGCTGTCAATAATAACACAAAGGTCTCGAAAGGAAGAAACAGCATTTACATTAATATTTTTAATGGTGTATGAGTAGTGAAGGGTTGTGTCTCTTTTAACGGAAATAGAAAGAGCTGCACATTTCTGAGGATTTAGCTCTAAATTCCAGGTATCGCACCATGTAACAAATTTAGATATGCCATTTTGAAGGCTTAAGCCGTCGTGGGGATCAGATATTTGTCTATAAAGTTTACATTCGTCGGCGAATAGGAGAATCTTACTTGAGGAATCTGAAAAAAGCGTAGGTAGGTCATCAATATATAATAAAAACAATAGAGGTCCTAGAACACTCCCTTGGGGAACTCCAGAGAGAACGGGAATGAGGCTCGAATAAGATGCAGAGACTATTACACGTTGTTGCCTACTACGAAGGTAGTTAGTACTCTAATAATTGAAGTAATTTGCCATGAATATTAAGCCTAGTAGATAATTTATAGATGATATAAAGAATGGCTGATGGAATCAAAGGCCTTAGATAGGTCGAAATATTAGACATCTAATTGAGAATTATTGGAGATGCATTGAATGGCATCAGTGAGTAGAGCCGACACATTGGTCAAGGAAGATCTACCAGGTAAGAAACCATGCTGTGAAGAATTTATGTGCGGGGCAGTAAATTTATAAATACGATCTTTTAATTATTTACTCACATATTATTGACAGAGGTGATAGTAAAGAAATTGGCCTATATGAAGACACTGGCGTTTTTTTTTCGTATCCTGATTTATGTGTAGGAGTAATGTTAGCTTTTTGCCAGTGTCGGGAAAGTTGCTTCTCTGAAAAAACAAACAAAAAAAAAACGGTTCATGAGACATGTAAGTGGTTGCGAGAGAGAGCTAGCTGCATATAGGCCTAATGCTTTTATCTTTGAAGCTTCATTTGTACTTCATAGTATTATTTGTGTTTCATTGTAATAGATTTTATATCTGAACCCCATAGTTATTGAATGATTAGGTTACATACCTAAGATATTTTTCTACAAATGAGATAACGCTTACATTCTATTAAAATAATAATTTATTAAGAGGGTGTTTAAAATAAGAAATCGACTTATTTTTCACACGTTTTCTAATCTTAAAAGAAATGTTTGATATCTTTCTTTAATTTGCGCGCGAAGAACGGGACGGAATATTCGATTTTCTGCATTATTGAGGTCAATTTTCTCCTATATTTAGAAGGTCATAGAGGCGAAGTAGATAGCTCAATAATTTTACAGACGAGAACAGACGTAGATAGCTAAAATGAAATGAAGATATGGTGAAAGCAAAAACCAAGATAAAAAAAGGGGAATGAGAATAAGATGTTAATAAATTAGAAAAAATAAGAACAGAAGATTTAGTAATGAAAGAAAAACTAAAATAATCCCTCATTTATAGTAGCAGCCAAATGAAAGCATTATTTAAATTTTCGAGCTAAAATCAGAAATGCTGGATTACGAGTTTCATCAAAAATGAACAACCAGCGTGTCAAATATTTAAATGGATTATTATTTGATGAATATCAATAATGGTGGAGCCTGTGTTTACGCTCGCAGACACGTGAAGCACTCTAGAGGTGACACATATTCCGTCCGATCTGTTGATTGATAGGATTAATCTATCGAAACTACTCCACTTGCTGCTTTTTTTTTTTTAGCCTCTCGCCCTCGTTCCTACCCCCTCTGGCAGTCGCCCCCTACCCTCGTCTGTCAACAGGTGGTTGATTTGATCACTGAAAGGTGTTTTCTGACGAAAATTGGAAGAAGGGTCGTTGGCCGTGATTGACATCCCATATAGCTTTCAACGAGAGGACGGCAGGCGGAACGAACTGGAGGGTGAAACACACTCGAATGATCACGCAGCCGAACCAGAGACTGGATTGATGAGTACGCTTCGGTTCACAGCATCTAATTTGGGATATTTTCTCATTCGACCAATCTTCGAAATTAAAATTTGTAATTCTATATTTGTCCCTCCTCCATATATAAAAATATACAGCTTATATTTAAGATATCAACAAAAGTTAATATATTTTAGATCGTGACTTTCAGTAGTCTCATTTAGATAAGAATATAGGGTTTATATAATTCATCACACTTCTTTCGCATTTTAAAACGATGAGCGTCTAATTTTAACACGTTATTGTAATTTCTTGTGCGTGTTTTATTTTCCGCTCACTAACGGAACAATTGTGTACACTTTTGAACGCTTTTCAACACACATTAAAGTGCAACAGTGGGTTTGGAAGCCTCGAAAAGGATTTTAAAAGATGGTGGGAGTGGGGATGGAACTCGCGTCTTCTAGTAAAATTTTGATAAAATTCATTTTATTTGGATCACTTTACTAACTATCGACTTCGGTCATCACGATCAAACGAGTGCAATGCTTCTAAAATCCAGAACTACGCACGCGCAGGGGTGGAATGGAGGGTATACGCGGGTACACGCCGTGTACCCATCTAATAGTATAAATCACAGCGTGTACCCACCTCAGTGCATAAATATAAAGGAACGTGTTCCCAAATCCGGATTTTTATTAAGCAGCGTGTACCCCCCAAAAATCTTACCATTCCAGCCCTGCGCACGCCCCAAGTGGATTCAAACCAACGACCTCGTGAGCGACGATCCAGTGTTCTAGTCCACATGGCTATCAAAGATTGACCAGGCCAATTCCTTCAACCAACTGAACTATGATATGGAGAATCGTAGCGAATTCGTTTATGTTTTCTTTCGTTATACGAAGTGAATCGTAACACGTGGAAACGAATTCTGAAAAGCAATATTTAAAAAAAAAAGTTTAATTTTGTCGAAAACTGCTTCATGTACGAGATACAGGGAATAATAATAAGGTACGAAGTATGACCTAGGGACCCCAATATGGCCTAAGGACCCCTATATGGCCCAGAGATCCCAATATGGCATATTCGCTGTCTTCTTTTTAATACGTCTTAAATCCGGCAGATGGCGGTAGTTGTGTGTGTAGAACATGTATAAGGAATGCTTTAAACAGAAGCCAGTAGACGGGGTCGTCATGTTGTGGACAATGTTGAGGTGAGACAACTCAGGTACGCCATTGGTTCCTTACTTCGAATCGAAAATCTACCTTAGAATTGTAAATTAAATTTTTTTGAAAGATCCTAAATAATGCATGGAGGAAAAAGTGAGTTACCGGAAATCGTTTTGTGTCAACAGAATGTATACAGTATTAGGATTAAAATATAATGTAATAATTTTGGCAGTGTTGCCAACTTTGTACGTATAAAATTTTATTATGTTTAAAGGACACTACATCGGTTTATTGGATATTTGATATCCGCTAATGATGGGAAACGTCATACTGCTGTGTTGCAAACAGAAATATGAGAGAGGAAAATTTCAAAATGTTTATTATACCCTAAGTTCGCAATACTGCATTTTCTGCGTCATATATGACGTTTATCATCGTTATATAGTAAATACCCAACATGCAATAAACCAAGGTAGTGCTTTTAGAAAAAATGTAACTTTATACCAAGTTGGCAATTCTGTTTACACTATGGCATCAAACTTTAACTTTGACTTTTGATTTAAAATTTTATTGATACAAAAGTATGCCAAATGCTTCTCACACGTTTTTTAAGGAGTTCATTCCAAAAATCAGTGATGGTTTTCCGGGTCATATTATGAATAGGATGTTCAGAATAAGTGTCTAAAATGTATAACTGCACATTCGGGTGGATCGAAATATTTTTTTTTCGAAATTTGATAACGCATATTGCGGAAAAGGTGCCAATCGTGAAAGTGACTTCAAACACACAAAAAAATGGGATTTTTTGACAACTCCTTAGGTTGCCGCATCGCTTTTGAAGTTTTGCTGTACTGGCAACCCATGCAACCTGCTTAAAGCTATTACTTTTAACGTTTTTCAGTGATTGATTTGTGAGCAGAATGTTTACAGAAGCATGTCAGAGTCGTAAGCCAGTGTTTATTTAATTATTTGGAGTTATAGAAGTTCACAAAAATATGCAGCACCTTGCTTAATTCACGCTAAAAAACGGACGGAACCCAGAACTCACCATGAGGAGGTGGTTGTATTTCGAGTTTCGCCCGGCCACCCATAAGCTCAGAAGTCGCCAAGGGGGTCCGGATTCCTCCGAAATTCGTATTTCTAAGTAAAATTTTGTATAAATTTAGATATACAGATGCTTATCAGAATAATGGAAACACCTGTAGTTGGCAACACGTCAGATGTATGGGTTGGCAGTGGTGTCGTGGCGACCGCAGCGCCGGGCTGCTGGTGGTGGTGTGTTAGGTCGGTCTCCATACTACGTCAGGCGTCGTGGAACAGGAGTGTGCAGTGGCTGCAGCAGACGGAGGTAGTGTAAAATGGGAGACCTCTCAGAGTTTCAAAGAGAGCAAATTGTTGGTGCGCGGTTATGTGGAGTGAGTGTGACGGCAGTGGCTAGTGTGTTAGGTGTGTCGCCAGGGACAGTGTCGAAGGTGATGACGGCCTACACAACACACGGGAAAACCACATCGGGGAAGCGGAACAGTGGGCGGAAGAAAAGCATCAGTGACAGGGCACGCCGGGTATTAAAGCGCATTGTCACGCGGAACCGTCGTGCCACTGCGGCGCAAGTGACGGAGGAACTCAATCAGCACCTCCCCCAACCTGTTTCGACAATCACAGTCCGCCGCGAATTACATGACATGAACTTACGGGGTCGTGTTGCACGGGCCAAACCTCTCATCAGGGACCAGAACGCTTTAGCACGCCGCAAATGGTGCCGCGACCATGCAACTTGGACCGTTGACGACTGGAAACGTGTGGTATGGTCGGATGAGTCACCATTCACCCTATTCCAAACCACGGGCCGTGTTTATGTGTGGAGAACGCCCAAAGAAGCGTATGATCTGCAGTGTCTCCGCCCAACTGTGAAACATGGCGGCGGCACGGTGATGCTGTGGGCCGCAATATCATGGTTTTCATTGGGTCCTGTGGTCACACTTCGCGTCCGCATCACTGCCAACGATTATGTCGCAATTTTAGGAGACCACTTGCATCCTATGGTCCGGATGTTGTTCCCGGACAATGACGCCATATTCCAGGATGATAATGCACCCATTCACACAGCTGGAGTTGTTGCAGCGTGGTTTGAGGAACATCGGGATGAAGTTCAACACCTCCCCTGGCCCGCCCAATCCCCAGATCTCAACATAATTGAACATCTGTGGTCCATCTTGGAAACACGACTCCGGCGACGATTTCCATCTCCATCCTCTCTCACAGAACTGGCCGATGCCCTGCACGAGGAATGGTGTAATATTCCACTTGCTACCATTCACGACCTCTATGCCTCCATCCCACGTCGCATCAAGGCTGTTCTGAAGGCGAAAGGTGGCCCGACACCATATTAATCTGGTAAGTTGCACTTTCGTTCAGGTGTTTCCATTATTCTGATAAGCATCTGTAATTATGTTCATCTTTTATACATAAATTATTCCTGGATCCCCGAAAGAAACTAATGGACGCCCTCCGAAACGAAATTCTGGATACGCGTGTGCCCATCAGTATTTCACTTTCTACCAGAGAATATTCTTGCTCTTCCTACACAGCCTTATATTCTTTTAATTCTATAGAGGCAACGCATTTCTGGACTGAAGTTTCGCTTTGATGTAAGTATCTCTTTTTCCATAACCGCACAACCTCGACGCATGCAGCTTGGGTGACTATTTTTACACTCTTCTGCACGACTTGCGTGTGGCATGGTAATCTCCACAACTCCCGTTCTGGAACGGCAACAGTTTTTATACTTTCTTCGATTTCTTCGTCTGAAAGACAACGGATAGTCGAAGGTAGTCACTAGTGTGATAAACCAGTCAATCATTTAGTGGTATTGGGATGCATCGAATTTTGTTTTTAGAACTCTGAACTCGGATATCGGTTTGGATGTTTTCGTCTGTGTACGACATTTCTTTTCTCCCTAAGTGAATTCTATTAAATTATTTATGGCCTTTAGGCAATTATTCGTCTCCAGGCCAAAGTTATTACATTCGTGCGGGTGTCTATTAACATGCTTAGAAGAAGATTTTTACTGGTGACATAGTACCCGTTGGCTTGTATACGACTGACAGACTCTTTTCACTGCGATAGAAATTCTGAAAAGAGCAACAGGCCTATATTCTATATAGCCCTTGCTCATGAAAGATTTTGTCTGATACCAATCCACACAGGCACGTAAATCTCTATCACAAATCTTGTTAACGGCTTAAGTACTTCTTCGGATTTAGCGGTATTGACATACAACCGTACTATCTGGCATCCTGTTGTGAGCCAACCTGACTGAACCAGTGGGCCTTTCTTTAATGTTTCAGGGCATTTTCAGCACAAATTTTCCCTCTTCCTGTAGACCTATAGAATTTTAGGGCTGTCTACGATTTGATATATCTGATTTAGATGCTGCATCTTGCAGGACAGCTACAGCAAGCAAGACTACATCTCTCAGACCATCGCCGATTACGTCGTAGTCGGCGATGCTCAGACGTACTGGTCATGTAGACAGGGAGTGTCGTACGCTGTAATGGAGGGAATTTTCTTTCTCTTGACGGTCCTAGTTCGTATTATAACTCCGTGGTACTACGAGATTCCGCGATTTACATAGTCTGCAAATGACTTATGAGTTGATCTGGAATAAATCCTGGATGAACCAGGAATTTCTTTGTCGTCCATATCGATAGTGTCTGACATCTTCAATCTAGCCAGGATCCTCTTTCTACGTCTATGGGTTCTCAAAAGCGTTCTTGTTATGAAATGGAAAAGTCAATATTGTATATTCCCATTTCTCGAAATGCTGTTTGGTCTCATAAAAATTGTACTTCACGGCAATTCACATTTTCAAGGGCAGGACTTTGCTGGATGAGTCCATTGATGAGTGATTCGTTGTCAAATATTACGACGTCATTATTTAATTGACAACGTATCACTCATCAATGGATCTCGAGATCGGTGTCTATTGTATTTCATAGTAATTTGTATCTTCTTAAAATTTTGTTAATGCTATTAGATTTCGAAATATTTTGAAAAATGTTTAGAAAGTGTGGGAGGGAGTAGCGAGGAGCCTTAACGGTTCTCCCTTGAGTTCGGTTTCAGATAAAAACTAGATTTGTCATGCAATCGAGCCACCCTGTATGTTAATTTGTGTCTTCCTCTTTCTCCTTCTGGACTCTCAGCAATATTTATTAGAATTCATAAGTTAAAAAAAAGTGTAGGCGAAACAGGAATTCCTGTTTTGCCTACTGTCAAAGTGAAGGGAAATTTATGAGCTGTGCGATATTTTCCCCTTGTGAATTCCCATATTGCATAGGGAAACCTCATCCTGTACATTTATTTATTTCAACAGGTCATTTTGCAATCACCATATCCATCATTATACTTTATAGACAGGGAATTAATATTTATGACCAGTATAATGCACCATTCTCTTTATTTTTTCTTATACCACTACTTCGTTGCTAATGAACATCGTCCTTCAAGAAAACTATGGGAAACAGGAATGTTGATCAGGATTTCAGGGTCCTTGAACCAATGAGCACTAGTGTAATTGTTTGATAATTTCTTTTATTTTAGTGTGGTAATCATTTCTACAACGATGGAGCTGGAACAGCAAATTATGTCGAGGGATAGGATTCTAACCTTAACAGAAGATTACCTCTGGAGTATCTTAAAATATTTATGTTGTTGGAGCTGTTGATGGAAGAGCAGTACAAGAATGAACGTATAATGTTATATTAATAAAAGTAAGAAACAAAGTAAAAGTGCAGAAGTTGAAGTAAATACAAACTGTTAGAACATAGAATTAACACTTGAAAGAATAGGTTAAATTCTAAAGTTACAAGCGTAGTGGAGGACACCAAAAAGGAGTGGCCTAGACACAACAAGTGATTCGCAGAGGTTTGTAACAATTGCTTGTCGTGTCTGGGTAGCTTCTTTTTTATGTCCCACCCGTAGCCGAAATCTAGTGCTTAATATTTCTAAACTTAAACAAAAAAATAATAATAAATATACTGACAGTACTAGCATTGCAGTATTTAAACAATATCAGATTATCAAAACTGATTTTGTACTGTGTGAGATATTTGACATTCAAGCATGTCGTACAAATGTCCCATCCATGACCATGGAATAGCCCTCAGGCGGTTGTTGTTGATGTAAAGCAGTTGTTGATGTTACAGAGAGAAGTGGATATGACACCATTTTAACTTAGTCAGTTGCAATGGGATCGTTGGATCATACTGGCTCTCACAGGCATTATTCGTTTTTCCTACGGAACAAACTATGTCAATTAGATCTTCACTTTCTTTTACTCTCTGCAGATTCTCTCTCTCTCTCTCTCTCCCACCCACACACACACACACACACACACCCACACACACACACACACGCGCGCCAGTATAGTATTCCAAAAGGAAACCTGAACTTAACCATCAAAATTAAAATTACATTTAAATCGCAGCTGATCTTCTGTTTGAGATTTTGCTTCGTACGAGGGTTGCTGGAAAAGTTTGTGCAATCAACATGAAAACAGACGTAAAATTTTAGAAATGGCTTTATTGCTTTTCAAAGTATTCACCTTTAAGGTCGATACAGTTTTGCATACGCTCAAACCAATTTTGAAAGATTTTTTTTTCACTCGTAGGCGTAGACTGGTACCTCAGAAACCGCTGTTCGGAATGCGGCAACAGCTGCTTCAGGCGACACAAATCGCTCACTATGGAACTTCTTTTTAAAGTTTGGGAACAGAAAGAAGTCATTAGTTGATATATCGGGTGAGTACGGACAATGAGTCATTAATTCAACATTTTTACTGAAAAAAAAAAATCAACAGTTATGTGGGCTGAGTGGGAGCTGGTGTTGTTGTGATGAAGAATGATTCGATGATTTAGGTTTGCTTTACGCAATTCATTGATGACCTCTAGGCTCTGGCAAACAAATTGTTCTGTATCACTCAGCATTTACAGTCCTTCGATCTTCTAAAGCTATTGTTGCCACATGTCCGGTATAACCGAAGAAACAAGCAATCATTTGCTTGGCATCACTCCTCGAACGAACAAAGTTTGTTGGTTTCGGTTCACTTTCAAACACACAAACAGTGGATTGCTGCTTAGGTTCGGGTTCGTAGAAATAAATCCAAGTTTTGTCTCCTGTAAAGATTTGACTTACCTCGGTTGAATTTTGTGACAATTTCTTTACACCACTTGCCACGAGCCTGTTTTTGAGTTTCGGTCAAGACGTGTGGGATTCAAAGGCTTGAAAGCTTCCATACTTTCAGGTAACCACGCAAAATCGTATGTATTAGATTCATGTCAATGTTCAGGAATGCCTAAATTTCACGGTATGTTACATGTGGATCTCTCTCAATCATGTCACGCACAACATCAACAATACTAACAACAGAAGTAGGTGGACGACCTTCACAAAATTCATCACTGAAAAATGTGCGACCACGCTGAAATTCAGAAAACCAATTGTACACAGTTCTATTAGATGTTGCTTCATCCCCAAAATCCAAATGAGAAATCATTTAAGAAATAGTTTTCACGCATAATTTTTATATCTCAAACAAAACTACCTCTTCGGACTGCTGTGAAAAACAAATGCATAGGCGTAAACAAACAATCAAAAATAATTTAAACATAGAAAGATCTACTTTTCCTAACTTTATAATAGCGGAACACTAGCGCCACGGTTGGTAGTATTTTGCGAAAACTTTTCCAGCAGCCCTCGTAGTCAACAACGCTGGTGCGACACGGTACGATCTAACAATCCTTTGTAACTTATGGAACTTGGCGATAAAATAAGAATATTCGTAACTTATATATCTGAAAGTTTTATCATTATATTGTAGGTTCGAATGTGGGGAATACCCAGAGAATATTCTAAAGAATAAACCAGAAATAAATAATGAAAGAATACGCTAGAAATATCCCTAGTATCTCACCTGAACATTCAAATCTTCTACGTGTACAATGCGTTCCAAAACTCCTTTCCCGTAGACCCCTACTGTTTTCAATTTTAGGGTAGAAAGAAGGAATGTTTTTTTTTTTCTGAAATTTTGCACGCGCATGAGAGAGATATGTAGAAATTGAATAAGGCTAAGTGCATATATATTCGACAAACGTTTCATCGTTTTTTTGTAGCGAAAAGTACGAAAGTTATATTTTTCATATGGGAAATCAGAAGTTGAAATGCTAGTGCGGGAGCAAGCGGTCATCCGTGGGATTTTGATGGTACAATTGCGAGGCATGGTTTCACTTTTTTTGGTATACATTAGTTTATAACAAATTTAGATATTGGCAAGTGAAAAAATTCTGCAGGCCAATATGGTGACCATTTCAAAATGGCGGCTGAATTTTACATACAAATGTTCGTATCTCGGTTATTTTTAATCCGATTTAGATGAACTTTATTTAAAAAAATTGCAAGTCTACATTGGAATAATATTTTTAATTATTACATACTACGCTATCTGTAGTGGTTTTCCAGTTTTAAAAGAAAAACATTATTTTTACCCCTAAAAATGTAGAGAATAGGTGGCGCTATGTAATTTGTTCCAAGGCATTGATGATTGATGATGATTATATTCTAATATAACAACGAACATTTATATTACTTGTTTATTGTTTAAACCTGTTTTTGTAGGTATAGTCATATTTAGGTTAATTCATATTTATTATCTTTATTCTACGCTTCCTAAATCATTGTTACATTAGTGACTTAAGACTAAAGTCCTTGATTTAGTAATAACTCGCATGGAAGTGCTGTGAAGTGTAGTGTGGTGAAGTTAAGTGCCATATGGTGCAGTGCAAAATGAGAGAGAGCTTCCACTAGGAGAAAGTTGTTGAGCGCCCCCAAACTGTGGATAAAATCAGAAAATTACCATCAAACAAGACAAACTTCCTTTAAAAATCCCAAAGTTACCCAATGACTGTAGTTTGTGCATTGCCAAACCAGTACCAGGGGAAAATTAGTTGAAAATGCGACCTCACATGAACTATATCAGTGAACGTGCTCAGTACTGTGACGAACAGTGTGTGGCTACAATTGGAAGGTTCCGAGGAATCACATCTGACACGCTACTTGAACGAAAGGCTTCATGGCATAGGAGTTGCTACCAAGCCATCACCAATCGCAGTAAACTTCACTGTTTAAAACAAAGGCTTGAAAAACAAAACATGTCTTCTCTATGTGAACCAATGGAATTAGATATACCCAGCACTTCCAGGTTGATACGCTCTCAGTGTGTTCCATTCAGTAAAAGTTAGTGTTTTTTTCTCTTGCAATGTAGGTCACACCCGAGAAAGTCCTCTAACATGTGATCAATTCCAGAAAACCCTCAGTGATGCAATAAAGAATTTTGGAAACGAAACACTACAAATGAAAATTAATACAGCCATCAACTAAGAAGATGGGCATGCCATAGATCTCAATATCATCTCCCATGTTGGACGTACAGCCTTACCACGGAAGGTCAGATGCTGTTACCACCAAAGAAGAACGATCTTTTATACATTCTGGTACAGCTGTATATCAACACAAAACTCCTGCGGTTCATTCTGGAATGCGGGTTCCAATATTCGATGCAATGGCACTGCTGCAAAGCCTTGATAAACCGCCATCTATCACGACATGCAAATAACTGACTGACTACTTCATCAGTCGTGTGAAGAACTATTTCGACAAATATGATGAAGTCCAATTTGTGTTTGACAGATACGATTTACCAATGTAGCTAAAGAATCGGACAAGAGTGAAGCGTTTAACTGATGGTGTGAGAACCGCTTACCATATTACTGATTCAACCAGAATTAACAGCATTCCTATGAAGATGCTTTTGTCACATGAAGAAACTAAATCTGAAATGACGGGATATTTAGCACATAAGATTGTAGCATGGCGTGTTAAGAACAATCTAAAAACTATTGTTGCGTGGAGTAACTCAGTGGCTTTTTCACACTGTGATGTAAATCATCTCCCTAGCTCTCCGGAAGAAGCAGACACAAAAATCATACTTAGTTGTGTTGATGCAACAAACCGAGGTGCAGCTTGTATTGACATCTACTCACCTGATACTGATGTTGTAATTCTTGCTCTACGGTGCTACCCTATGCTTTGTCCTGATGCTTCTTGTGTTGTTGGAACTGGTCAGAAGAAACGAAGGATTCCCCTAGGGCTAATGTATGACGCTCTAGGATCAGAAAAGGGCAATGCCCTTCCAGGATTCCATATCTTTACTGATTGTGATACAACTGGTAGTTTTGTGGGAAAAGGCAAAATCCTTGCTGAAAGACTTTCCAAAACTGCGACTCCACATGTTTCAGTGCTTTTGCGGAAATGGGATTGGAACGTAAACCATCTCAATCCATTTTCACTGGCCTGGAAAAGTATGTGCGTGCATTGCACATTCCCAATGCCGAGCATTCAACTGTTAGTGATGCACTATGGACTATGTTTCAGAATAAGTGTTTGGAATCCGAGAAAATGCCTCCAACACAGCCAGCTCTTCATCTTGCCATACTACAAGCATATTATCAATGTATGGTGTGGGAAAATGATATTGTGGCAAATCCTAAACTTCTTTCTCCTGACAATGGTTATGGGTGCTGGGCTATTCAGAAAGATGTTTTCGTTCCTCTGATGACAACAGCTCCCCCGGCTCCATCTACTTGAACTAGTGAAATGTTCTTGTCACAAAAGTCAATGGTTGTCTAAATTGTGCTCTTGTTGGCAACATATGCTTCCATTTACTGATCTGTGTATGTGCAGCGGAGACGATGACATTTACATTTATGAGCATAGTAAATGTACTGAACACTTTAGTTCCTCTTAGTAATATATCTCAAATTATGCTATATGTAAGCAGTGCAGCACACTTGCTGAAATATTCTGAGGTAAAGGGTTTCAAAATGAATGAATATATGATTCGTATAATATGAAAACATACTGTATATTTGATTTTTTCATGGGTTTTCTTTGTATTTGTTACATTAGCAATAATTACTTTATAAACGTTCAGATTATAACTCGAAAATACTATATATAAAGTAAAATGTATAGCCTAGTGGCAATAAAAATATTCTAAAACATACGTGTAATCTAAAAATAGAGTTACCAAGATGCGTTGACAAATAACTCAGATAGCGAATAGAGAAGAAATTTTGTAGGTAAAGATAATGTTTTTCTTTTAAAACTGGAAAGCCTCTACAGATAACATAATATATGTAATAACTAAAAATATTATTCCAATGTAGACTTGCAATCTAAAAAAAAGATTATCTAAATCGGATGAAAAATAACCGAGATACGAGCATGTTTACGTGTAACTCAGACGCCATTTTGAAATGGCCGCCATATTGGCCTGCAGACTTTTTTCACTTGGTAACATCTAAATTTGTCCTAGCTAATGTATACCAAAAACAGAGAAAATATGTCTCACAATTGTACCATTAAAATCGCACGGATGTGAGATTTTATACCACTTGCTCCCGGACTATGCTCGTAGACAGATAAAACTGTGCAGATGAACCAACTATTGGTGGAAGCAGTTTAGTATTAGATTTTCCGTATTGCAGATCCTAGATAGACACACACACACACCCTGACACACCATAGGGGAGATTTCTCAACCTGACGTAAATACCCCATTTACCATTTCCTCCGATATGCATAAAAACAACAGAAACTGCTACCGAAACGACGAAAACGGTTGAGCGGTGTACTCTAGTGTGGTCGCGTTTGTTGAATTGTGCCTATCTAGGTCTCGGGATACGAAAAATCTAGTAAGAAGTTGATATCACCAATATCTTCAGTTTTATCTATCTGCGAGCTTTTAACATTGATTTCCCATAAGAAAAATATAACTTTCGCTGTTTTCTCTACGAAAACTAAGAAACGTTTGTAAAATATTAAGCACTTAACCTGATTCAATTTTTACATATCTCCTTCATGAGCTTGCAAAATGACAGCAAAAAAACATTGATTATTTTTACCCTAAAATTTGAAAGAAAAAGGGGACAGGAGTTATGGAACACACTTATAGATAGGATATCCAAAGGTATCCCAGTGATACTTCAAGATCATGATGATGTTTTTAGTATTTCCATAGGATATGCCTGTGTCATGTGGCAACATATCTTAGTCTATAATAAAAATGGGCGAAATAAGAATATCTCTTTCGCCTAAAATCGTTACTATTCCTGTTCACTTGCAGTTTTTATAAATTAATGATTTGGTAGGAGGAGTAGACCCACTCATACCTTGACATGTGTGGGCTTTTCTACGTTGTAAGATTACAGTTCCTCTGGGTGGGACTAGCAAGAGAAATACCATAGCGATCTTGGCCTGATGTTAAGTGAAGCAGAGATAGCTCTTCGAGAGGAGGTTTCGAATCTATCTCAAGTGCAATTCCGTAGGGAGTATCTTCGCTAATAGTGGACTGATTTCGATCATTATTATTATTATTATTATACTCGACGATGTTGCAAATATTTACATGAGATATTCTTCCTGGTAACTTGTTGTGAATGGAATTCGATACAGACCTTAGGTCTGAGAAAAGAGCGAGGGGGAGGGGGGAAATGTTGGCTAGCCAATGTGGCTTTACGTCACGGTCGAATTCTCGCGTGATCCGTTTTTGCGCTTGTCAGAATAATGGTCAACTCACAGTCAGTGTTGCGAGTAATACGATATTGGATATAGTGAATTAAGTATTGCATTTCTCAGCAGTTCTTCTGGCAGAATTTTGCATGAACATACTGGATGGATCGATGTTTTTTGTTCATGCTGAAGACTGAAAGCTTACCCCTACCATTCTTTCATTTGAAGATTGAAGGTTGGAGAGGATGGGATGCTACTATGGTACGTGAATCCGTCAATACGGTCAGCATTTTTTTAAAGCTTTCTGAAACAACTTGCGTGTCAAAAAAACAAACAAAGAAAACAGGAAATTCTGAATATGTGTTTCCATTAGATGAATCTTGAAGAGAAAAAAAAATATTCAGAATTCTGAAACCTAGTCCAGAGGCAATATTTAGGGGAGGGGGAGACTCTACCTCCTGAGTTTAAGAATATAAACTAGCTAAAACGTAAAAAAAAATTTTTTTTAAAATACAAGTTAAACAGCTACTTTCCGATCTTCAAGTTGGCCTTTGACCCCGGGTTTTCTGGGTACTAAAAAAACTGTATATTTGGTCTGGTTTTGTAACTACTGTCTTTGGCCCATTTCGATTTTCTTACCTGTTAAAAGTTTCCAAAAAATAAAACACAACCATGCTCCAGCCGGGTTTCCAATCCACAACATTGGAAAAACTGACCTGACGCCTCACTTGTCAGATCACACGGCTATCTCGTTAGACGGGGAATTGCTGTCGTACTCATTAATACCTTTCCAATGGTATCCAACGTGACCACCTCTATGGCACTTTTGGGCAGATTCAAATCTTGAGCATGCCTAGCCGTCGCCTTTTAATATTTTACACAGTCCATACACTTGACCAGAAGTATAAAGTTTGTCTGCTCTTGACCTTGGCTCCAGAGTGGCCCTTTGGTACTTTTCCTTGTTCTTGTGCTGTGTGCAGTCTTCCGGAGAAAATCGGCAAAATAACGCTCATGGTCTTATTCTTTGAACTCTCCTAACATTAGCCTAGTGAAACTAAAAAATGCTGAAAAATATCAGTTAGCATAGCCGACGGCATGACTAGAAGCTGTTTTGCCCTTAGACTACTAATCCGAAAGCTTAAATACTAGACCATAGGGTCTAGGTAGAATGAGAGCGTATGGGCATTTTAAATCACAAATAATGTGAATTTCATTAATTGGAGACTCATGAGATACTATAGGTAACTGTTACACATGAAGAGCTTCAATTAGAATTTGAGTTGATCTTAGGGCCTTTAGGCATATAAGGCTCAGGCCGAGACAGGGTGGGCAGATGATGCCGAAAGGTAGTAGGTCTGAGCCTATCTTGTAGGTACAATCCCGCATTTGCCTATCGTGACAGGAAAAACTCAGTCAGGATGGCAGCATTCTCAAGATCTTCATATCCCTAAGCTAATGATCTACCGGTTGAAGGTATAAAGTCGGAATTCCGGAAAGTCGGAATTTGGGAATTCCAAATTATGAATTTGAATTTAATTTTTAAGACCATTGGCCTAAAAGCATTAGGAAAATTTGCTTCAGGCCGGATGTATGATGAAGGGATGATTGGTGGAATGGAGAAAGTGGAAGGAAACAGGAGAACCCCGAGAAAACCCATGCACACGGTGTTTGTCCTCCACAAAACCTACATGGCACGAGCAGGGATTGAACCGACGAAACCAAGCGTCAGAAGTGAGCGCTTTACCACTGAGCCTCCACGGCACTAGCAATTCCGAAATGGGAGAGTTTCGTAATTTCGGAAAGTCGGAATTTCTGTATTACGGAATTTCGTAATTCCGGAATCCAGGTAATTCCGAATTCCGGAATTGACTTTGAACTTCCGAACACCCCTACTCCAAATAATAAAATAATGATGCGAATGAGGATTTGCAGCAAAATTTATGTGTTCACGCTTTCCCATAAAGTATGTCACCATTGGAACCTTGTGTGGTCAAGGTTGTCAAAAGTAATTCTTAAGACAATTAGTCTAATTCGAAGTCTGTTAAACAGTTTGCATAATGTAGCAAAATATACATTTATAGACGAGAAAATATTACCGATCGGCCGCGGCTCAGTAGAGCTTTGGCTTAGCATTCAGTAGGTCGTGGGTTCAACCTCACCGGTCGACCATCCTGACTGAGATTTTTCCAGTGTTTTCCCTCAATCACACCAGACAAATACCGTGATTCTACCTTCAACTTAGGTCCAGATCGACATCTTTTCGCATCCTTTCCCCAAAGACCATAAATAACATTCAATTGAATTCAACATCAAAATACCTTAGACGAAGAAGAGAGTTTAATTGTATTCGCTTTTGAAGCATGATATAAGATATGAACTTGTAAATCAGAAATATATACAATAGTGATTTCCAACTGCATGCTCCGTGACATCATAACTCATTTATCTCGTTTCTCAGTAAAAATGTAGGCAGACATAGCTGAGTATATCCAGTCACCCTGCTCAGAAGCACTTCCCGTACTTTTGTCCTGGTTGTGTCAATGTAAAGTTTGTACATGAAAAAACAAAAGCAAAAACAAACAGTATTCTATCTAACACTCAAACGGCTAAAGACCAAATAAAAACGATTTTCAACAGTCGTAAAATTTTAACACCTTGATTTTGCTTGTTACTTACTTTACAAGCAAAATATTTCAAATTGTTTCAATACGACTTTTTTTTTAATAAGAAAAGCAGCTATCATGTAATAATATAGTTTCTTGTGACTACAACGAATGGTAGTATGATACTGTTACTTCACTCATACTAACCAGTGACATTTCACTGAATCTAAGACAATGTGGTAAAAAAGACGTTCTTTTTGTGAAGCTTCTTTTCATGTTTTTTGTTGCTCTTTTTCTTGTTTTGTTCTTGTTCTTTTTCATGTTTTTTTTTGTTGTTGTTCTTTTTCACGTTTTTTTTTTCAAATGTTATTTTTCACACAGCAAGTGATTTATTGCTTTACGCTGCAGATAATCAATGTAATCAGCAGGATTGGAGCTAAGCTTTCATACATTCATCCCAATTTACTTTGCTTTGTTTCCCTGCAAACTTACGAGGCAAATGATGGAATTGTTTATACATGCATTCCCTGCTACATTGCTATACTTCCTATATCTTCACCCTGACAAAAAATAAGGTATTAACTAAAGATATATGGACTGAAGCTATTTGATATTGTTTGTATTAAAATACTACTAAACTTCTAGGGAACTAAAGAAATATTTTGAATTATAGGAAGAATTTAAGTTTCTAGAGATAACTTCGAAAACATCTTTACTATAAACTGAAAAACTATTAATTCTTTCCGAAATATGCTCTCATCCCGTATATACAATACATTAATTTCTAATTACGATATTATTCAAGGAAGAGGTCTATTTTTGATCATAATTAACGTCCACAAAAATCAATTATCTTTAGCTCAAAATCCCGGGAAATAACCTGCTTCTATTCAAGGGCAGAGATGGGTTTACTAGTACATTGTTTCTTAATTTCCATTTTATTTTTAAGGTCTTTAGGCAACTTTGGGTCAGGCGGGATGGATGATGATGAGCTGAATTGGTGAAATGAAGAGAGTGAGAGGAAATGGGAGAATTCCAAGAAAACCAACGCACACGGTGTTTGTCCACCACAAAGCCCACATTGCGTGAGCTGGGATCGATCCTAGTACCAGAGGTAAGACCTTTACCAATTGAGTCCCCGCGGCCCCACTAGTACATTGTGTTTCACTATAAAAACAATGGACATTGCTCCCTCATGCTCCGGGCTCCAACCCATAATGTGAAAATATATACAGGTAGAGACAGTGTAACAAAAATATTTTATGTTATATGCATACTTAAAGAGTTGTATAAACGCATAATGAATACTCTTGTAAACAATCAACTACATTTGAGTTTCTTTTAATGCATCTGTTGCAATAGGGCTCTGAGAACTATTATTTCAAAGCATAACGTAGCCACGCCTTTTTCAAAGTATACGAATTAGCTATCGGCACGTAAAAGTAGGGGAGCATTTTAAAATTTGAATTTTATAATAGGGTGGCAACGCTGACAGCTGGCTGCTTGGGTATAGGGAACAACCACTGCATGTTTTAATTGTGTCGAATATGTATACTCAAAGCTTGGTCCGGTTGCGTTGAACTGAATGGAAGTAGTAAATATTTAATTTTCAAAATAAATTGGGAACATTGTCAACTGTGGGACCTGAAGTACCTCTATGACGCATCCCAGTACATAAATACAAAATTTGGTCCTAATATATTCAACGATATGGAAGCAATTAAAAATGATTTTCTAAAATTGATTGGCAACAGTGACAACTGCATACGCATAGTATCCACACGAACTGTCTGAACCTTATACACATGTCAAATTTGGTGTAAATCAATGCGGATACGTCGAACGCTAACACATATGAAATCTAGATTTTTTAATCGTTTAGCAACTCTGATAAACTACGGTACCTGGAGTGTCTGTATGACCTGTATTCCCAGTACCTAATGAACATGTATGTAAAATTTAGTGTAAATCAGTACACACGTGTAGATTTGTATAAATAAAGGCATTTCTATAAGTTGAATTTTAAAATAAGCTAGCAAAGCTGGCAACTGGGGTGTTTGAAGTCGGGGACACCCAAAACTTTCTTCAATTGTGTTGAATGATATTTAAGCTAAGTTTTTAACAGATACGGCATGGAAGAAGTTTTTTCAAATTTTTTGTAAGTTGGCAACACTGAGAACTAGGCAACCCAGAAAATCTCACATATACCAAAAGTATATGTAATCTAGGGTTTAATTTATGTTGTATTTCTTCATAATTGCCTATATAAAAGTAATTCTTACTTAAAGAGATGTTAGCAGTATTACAAATTGCTGCCCTGAAAAAGAAACGATGACTCATGTTTGATTTTTTCAATTAAAAACGAAAGTTTTAGGAAAAACGAAGTTTTTTTTTATTTACAACACTAGTCTAAGAGTCCTTTAGACCTAACGCCGGCTCCTAAAATCCTATGTTACATACATGGAGAATACTCGGTAATCAAACATTTGCATAGTGGAAAATCGCTAAAATCGAATTTAGGATATTACACGGACATTACAATTTCGGATTACGTAGTGAATTTAGAACCGCAGCTTTCGATTTGTCTATTTATGAAAGTCCTAGAACAGTTTTGACCTGACCACTTTTATTTCAGAGTCTATAAAGTCTGTTGTCACTGAGTGACAGACATGAGAATGCAGTCCTTTTCCATTTTCGTCAAGCTTAATGATATACAACGAAGCAAAGTAAGACGACCTTCAAATCAGATAAAAATATCTACATGACACCTTCTCCTTCCCCTGACACTCATTAATATGTTCGGTAGTTTGGCTCCAGGACTGTTTCCCGCTGTTTGACAGTTGTCATTCTCGTCCAGTTTCGAACAAAAAACAGGGTGGCAGACTCAACATTCTTGCACCACATTCAGATGTTTTATTTCCATGAAAGTACTATATTAAGATTTCAAAACCTTCAGTCAATAAAGATAAATCTTGGTGTGAGGTCTCGTGTCCTTTTGTTTGAGCATATTATTTCCGGCATATCTTACCATATTTCGTTACGAAACGAGCATGAGTTGAAAAAATTTTGATTAACTCTTTCCTGTGTGTTCTTCTGTTATGTTGTGCAAATGTATTGCGTGTGTGTTGTGTTGTCAAAATGTCAGATTATTTTCGTCCTTGACTACACGAGCAATACATGGAAAGTGATCCGATTCTGGAGCGACGATTCAAACGATTCCGATGTTCTCTCTCGAAACCACCTGGAGAGTCGCTAAGATTTGGAGCTCACAATAGACTGGATAAAAGAACTGGTTCCATTAAATCTCGAAATTTCGAGACAATAGGGCATAAATAGACCTTTTGGAAGAAATAATTACAATGTGAAATCATTTTGCATGTGTGTGCATAACCTGAAATTAGCAACACTGTAATATAAACATACACGACATAGTTTTTGCTCTTCACTCATAAACGACATTACACGACATATTCAAAATCGTTATTATATTGGCAGTAAAACAAATTATTTTCATGTACGGACAACATTATGACTCTCATAGTGCTGATAGTGAGTTTAAAACATTTTCTGCAGCTTTTACTGATCATTAGGTTTCCTTGCACATCTCTGTCCATTATCGTCTTTGACCATATCTAATACAAGCTGAAATTCATAAGCTGGCGCCGTTACTGGCCAAACGCTTATTATTAAGAAAATGCTACCACAATTGAACCCAGCAACCTCCAACTACTTTATGTAGTAAGTTGCACACGTTTTCTTCTGTTCAAACCCAAGGGTGTCCCTTGTAACTTAAAATAAGTAGGCTGCAAAGAATAAATGCTCGAAGCATATTGTGAGTTGCGTAGAAAGGGGAAAGAAAACCTAGTTCCTCCACTACGACATGATGTAACTCGTGAGTTCATAGGAATTCAACTCATTTAAAATGGTCGAGAAACTCGCCATATTTTGATGCATCTATTTCTTTTAGCAGACCCTGGCAACCCCGCACAGTAGTTCTCTTCCTCCAGTTGCTCCTACAGACTAGTCTTGCTCCGATGTCTCAATTTTTCTCAACTGTCTATTTTTGGTCTAGGCGGTGTGCGAAAGCTACACGAACGGTAAAAACGCGACAGTTTTACAGCGAACTAAACCGCGCCTTCTAATAAAAATCCATGCTTTTAAATGTATGTGTCAAATCGTTGGGGGGAAAGCTGAGAAAGCGCGGCTGCTCGCAGTAAAACCGTCGCGCTTTCCTCCCTCGTGTAGAAAAGGGCTTTACGTTACGTTTTAGTGAAAGGATTTTTTTTTAAATTTATAATCTTCAGGTATCCGTCGCTTAGGTCACATAGGGTATGGAGAGAATTTGGATCCAAGCCAGTCCAAATGGTCTAGCAGCCGGGACTGATTGAAGATAAAACTCAGTTAGGATGGCGGGTCACTAGCAATTTGTAAAAGGATTATATTTCAATATCTATGATAGTGCGGAAAGTATATAGTTTGAACAAAGCTTTCTGACACTTTGTGGATGCTCTTTCCTGTAGTTATCCAGGACAAAATGTCGATCGAGTCTCCAATATGTAGCAAATAAGTTATCAATCCTTAAGTTAACGCTGACTGCAGATTTTCCCCTTCTAATAGATTTTCTTACAAGCAATATCTTTCATCATCTTTCACTGCTCTGTTTTTATTCCCTGTCAGAAACTAAATTTCAAATCGCAGCAATCTTTGTTTCCCCCTCTGACAGGTCTTCTTCCTGTCAATGTTCTCGATAGATTGTCATCTGGGCTGATGGCACAATTTCATCCCAGGGGACACTACTACTGCATCCTCCTAATGCCATTAAGTTAAATGGAATTTTCTTACTACTTACAGTGAAACTACTTTTAGCTTTAATCGCGATGAGAATTAAAGAAAGTGGACTGACTTGATTCCCCACAGACACTTTTGGAAGAATGAAAATAGGAAGTGAAAGAGGGTGGTGATAAAGAATGAAAGTTCTTCGTAAAGAAAAGCTATTTCTAGAGTTTATAGGTGATTTGCTTTCATAAACGTTTTATTAAAATGCACAATTCATATGAAGTTCAAGTGTGCATGAATTGCCCAAGACAAATCATTTTCTTAATATGTTCAGCTGTGTCCTGCTTTTCAGGGGAATTGAATCGACAAAATTTGGAGAAGGCTAACTTTTCTTACAGATCAGGTATGTTTTAGGGATGTGTAATGAATATACTCATGAGATATTGGAATTTCTCTAACTTGTTGTATGTAACTGTTACTAGCAACCTATTTTTTAATATATTAATTACTGTTTAAACCTATTTTATATATCTCCCTATTTCCGGATCCTTTGGGTCCCTCGTCTACTCCTGCAATTGAAACAAGAAGTTACATGTATGTGTAGACAAATTTATACTCGTTGACTCCAGAAGCCAAGGGATACAAGTGAGATTGATGAATAAAAAAAGTTCGAGGTATTTTTTTTATATATGTATAACCCAAAATATGTAACACACAATTGTCATATTTTGTACATGGACACATTAAACTCTAAGGTTTCTTTGTACAAAATACGACAATTTTGTGAAGCTTCGTTTTCGAGATAGAGGGAGCCCCTAAGATGCAAACCCTGTGAGCAGAATTCGATCTAACTAGTTCGTTGATGGATCCTTTGCGACTGATCTCTTCTAGGGCTGTCAATATCCGAATAATTTGATATCCGATTAATCGAATAATTCATTGTTCGGATATTCGAAATCCGATTATTCGAATAATTTTCATTATCCGAATAATTATTCGGATAACGAATAATTGAACATTATTCGAATAAACGGATAATTGAACATTATCCGAAAAACGGATAATCGAACATTATCCGAAAAACGGATAATTGAACATTATCCGGATAAACGGATAATCGAACATTATCCGAAAAACGGATAATCGAACATTATCCGAAAAACGGATAATCGAACATTATCCGAAAAACGGATAATTGAACATTATCCGGATAAACTGATAATTGAACATTATCCGGATAAACGGATAATCGAACATTATCCGAAAAACGGATAATTGAACATTATCCGAAAATCGGATAATTGAACATTATCCGAAAAACTTATAATTGAACATTATCCGAAAAACGGATAATCGAACATTATCTGAAAAACGGATAATCGAACATTATCCGAAAAACGGATAAT
>JAGDQP010010675.1:0-29469 GCA_022664845.1 Lepisma saccharinum
TGTGTGTGTGTGTGTGTGTGTGTGTGTGTGTGTGTGTGTGTGTGTGTAAATTATGCAATAATGAACTTAAGAAGAAATATCTGGGCATATTGTTTTGGTGGCCGGGGGGGGGGGATAAACAAATTAGTGATGTCCAGGAATAAACCGAAATTAAAAAAAACTTTACTGTAAAATAAATGTACAACAAACCTAGCAAGTGCCAAGCATCTTTCGCTCAGGCTGAGAAAAGTTAAATAATACAAGTAAAACATTTTAACTATTTCATCAATCATGAAACGCGCATCTGCTCGACAGAGAAGGACTGCGAGGTTTCCCGAAATTCCCTGGGCCGAAGATAGCCGAAGTCTGCTCATTCTCCAGCCCGTAGCTATAAGTAAGTACGAGTTTCTATATTAACAACTGTTTCAACAAACCACGACAAGGACGGACATAACATTTCTTCTTCACAGGTCACTGCACTAGTTTCTAAATCTAACCTGGATAGTAGCATCGTGTGACCACGAAACCGCCGGTAGTATTCGCTGCTAATGTTGGCTGCTACCGTTAGCAGCTGTGAGTAGCGAGTGCACCAGCAGTGTTGCCAATTTAGTTGTTTTCGAACTAAATCTAGTCTTTTTGAAAGACCGTTTAGTTGGGAAAATAGCCATTTAGTTGCTAGTGGGAAATCTAGTCTTTTTAAAATATTACCTGCTTGTAATCTAGTTCTTTTAACTTTCTGAGAAATAAATTTTAGTATAATTTTTATTTTAAATAGTGGTTGATTATTGCATAATTCTTCTTCAATCCCACGTAACCAGTTGAAAAATGTTTTTTAACATAGATTAAAAAAGCAATTAGATTCTAATTTATGCACGGTTTATTAGTTTGAGAGGATAGTGACAGAATTAAGGAAATCTGGTATTAAAGTAGGACAAGAGAAAATTGAAAGGAAAATAAGTCTGAAAACTTGTTTGTGGGTTAATGCAACAACCTCAACAAAGATTGCGTAATGGCACTGAGACCCTTAGAAAAGTCTCTGTCTTCAGTTTGAAGAGCATTTTTTTTCTTAGGTGCCCTTAATTCCTCTGCTTGAAATATCCTATTTACATGATAACTTGAACACTAAAATGGAATTTCTACCTCGAAAACTTACAGTAGTGTAATGGAATAGAAACACCGTAGTCAACATTTGTATGGGCTCTTCAATTATTGTGTTGCTAGTGGTGAAAATTCATCATTTAGAAAATTAGCAGAATTTGTAATTTCCAGGCTTGTTTTACTGGGTCCAATGCAGAAGTTTTTAATCAGCTCAACACTGTTAAATAATAATAATGAGATGGAATGAGCACACACATGTCGAATTCTATTTTGGAAATTTCTGCTGGCTTTCACAAAAGAAATAAATGCTGTCACAATTTTGAATTTCCTGTTGATCCTGAAAAAGTGAAAAAACGGAGGCAAATAAACTCCACAACATCTCATTCAACTTTATGTTAGCTTGAACTTCAGTTGTTCCTTTAACTCCCACTGAAGAAGTCACTGATGATTATATTGATGCCAACTTGCTAACAATTCATTTTTAATTGAATTAATTCACCTTTTAAACTATTGAAAACGTTTCTTAAATGTCATTTGCACTATTAAAATGGAACAAAATAAATTCTGGTTGTTTAGAGCATGATTTTAGTTGTTTTTGACCAAGATTCTAGTTGGTAAATTCTCGAGCTGTTGGCAACACTGTGCACCAGTGTCATGTGATAGAGGTTTGTTGCGTGCTCGGGCTGGAGACAAGGAAAAGAGAGGAGATAACAGTGTAAATTCTTTGTTATTTGTGATATTCTCATGATGAAGTTTTAGCGTGGTACCGAATACTCAACAACACTTTTTCTTCCGAAAATCAATTTAGAAACAATTAGTGTGGCAGAAAGTAACAAAAGCGAATGCAAAAATAATTCCAATTCATCTTAGTAATGTCTCGAGTGATCCTAATTCTTGGGAGAATTGAATTCGCTGTATTTGATTCGGACCAGCACTTTATTCCTGCTGAGGTAAGTCATGAATTGAATTAATATATAAACTCAACTAAGTAATAAGGAATTAATAATAAATAAAAAGGACAATAATATTCAAACTAGCGTCTGCATTTGTGATTCGATTGGAAATTGTGTCTACCATGTAGTAAATATGAGGTCACAAATAACTAAATTATATTCAAGGATACAAGTAAATATTTGCAGCCATATTCAGATTTCTCTTAGTTACTAGCGCTATTAATGAGTAACTAACCTGCTAGTCACTCGTTAGTATAGCGCTAGTCACTCTACAAGTATTTCTGAAAATGGCTTTTCATGATCAGCTAGAAGGTTTCATTACATGCAGATTGTCCGCTTCAATTGGTTCCTGTTCGTTTGAGTGCTTTCTAGATTATTAAATAGAAATTTGATATATCTGTACTTTAACATAGCACGGTTGAATTTAAGGAGATGCATTAAACGAATTACCGGTAACAATACAGTTTGTACAAGAGTGCTCCATATTTTTTTTCCTGCAATAACTATTAGAAAAATATAATCCATGATGCCGTGAAAACTTTGCACGATGTAGAGATTACAAGGGTGCTCTCCCAGATAAAGATTAATTAGCTTTCTTTAACATCAATATGAATTAAGAGGTGTAGAACTCGACAATATACAATACATTAGTTGCAAATAACATAAACACATCGCTATACTTACAAGTGATTAACAATCTTCTAGCATTGATAATCACTCGTTCCTACAGGGTAGTCACTCAAACAAGAAAGTTTCTGAATATGGCACATGTATATTTACAACGCTACTTGGAGACTCAGCGTGTACAGAGGAATAATAATATGAACATATGCATCCGATCAAGTATTGTTAAGAAGGCGCGTTGACACAAATATGGGCATTACTTCCGAAGTTGGTCGTCCGTCTGGTTTTCGACTAAAAGTCTGATGAAAGCTACGAAAAATTAAAAATCGTCAATTATTACGTCCAGTTCATTGGTTTTCTGTTTCGTTCGGTTACCGCGCAATGTAGGGATATTCACATTTATTATTAATAATTGCTTTCTTGCATTTTTCGTACATCATCTTAAATTAGTGATCATGGGAACGTGGAGGTTAGGTAAGGTTTGGTGCGGTCATGTATATTATCAAAATATATTTTCATATTTATTAATAATAATTGCTTTCTTGCATTTTCGTAGATCTCTTAAATTACTAACCATGGGAACGTGGAGGTTAAGTAAAGTTAGGTGCGGTCATGTATCTTTACACTTTTCGTTCTCATATACGTTCACAGTTCTTTTCGTTGGAACAAAGCTTATCACACTTTCAGCAATTTGTTGTTAGATTTATTAATCCATGACTCACACGGTTTCAAAGATTTTCCTCAGTATCACCGTATTGTTTCACAAGCTGTAATACTGTTAACTCACATCCAGGACAACGTTCCTGTACACCTGTAGCAATGTTCACAATATAAATGCTCGTAGCTTTCCCACAATCCAATCATGCGGTAACCTTCCGCCATGTAGTTCCCTCCGCTTCCCAAATAGTTCTATGTTTATCACCGATTATGGAATAAAATAAACTCAACTTTCGTTCTTTTTCATATATTATCAACCACATAAACGAGCAAATTATCCATTTCTTCCCTATAAATTTTCTAAATTTTACTAGAAACGGACGACTAACTTTCGAACTTAACCCCAAATATGGGGCGAGGTTCTAAATATCTGCCCCCTCCCCCTCCACTTCCAAAACAAGAAAGTGCTCTTTTTTTTAGTATTTGCAACGGAGAATAATATATTGCAACTATAACACTAGAATTAAGTAAAATTATAGCAGATAACTAACATCTAAAACTTAATTTAATTCAATATTATAGCTGCAATACATTATTCTCCGTCGCAAATTATTTAAAAAAGAGCACTTTCATAACAAGGACCCTTGGGAATATACAAAAACACGCCAATAAAGCAAAACAAATCCACGTAAAATAAATTAAAACACATTACAAAACAGAACCAATTAAAAAAGTTTCTACCACTAAAGGTGGACGAAGATCGCAAGCAACTGCTTCACGCGCCACTGCATTGACACGTTGAAAAGAAATCAGTGAAGCCGATTTGGTGTGCGTGTCGGACGCATGGTGTCGCTAGCAGCTGTTGCAACGACTCCTTCGGTTAGCAGTCAAGCTGCAGCAATCGCATGCGTTGTAGAGTGTTGTGCAGTTTTCATTCGTGTTTTCTTTGAATTTGGAACTATTTTGAGCCAAATATGAACTTCAGCAGAGATGAGAATGAAAAGCTACGTCAAGAATGCACGAAAATACTATAAAATTGTTGGTAAAACCCGAAAGAAAGAGAGTCATGCAAAGATATGATTGTCCTCAAATAAGTTTGATGTTCGATAGATGGCAGCTTGAAGTAAATATATTGTTTTATATTGAATGGAAGTTGAGTTTAATTTAAAATGCTGATTATATTATTATTATAGTTGTTTGTAATCGTGCCTAAAATTCTGTTACTGTGAGAAATATTGTTTACAGAAAGATCTTAAACTCGTAACCCACGAAAAGTAAATCTTATAGGTGTATGAAGTACAGTGAAACGTCCCGCGGCGCGAAATGCACAAACCAAACTACACAACGAAATGCTTCCACCGCACGCATTTGCTGAATACGACCATCGCCTAAACGAAACCGTACCGTTCCAAAATACACGTGAAATAAAATGGTGTATTACAACCATTAGCGGATTTAGGAGAGAGACTCTGAAAGGTTAATTACTTTAAAGTGGAAGCTATTCCGGGTTAATCTTAATAGATTCCGAAATAATTAATGGGGGGCAACTCCCCCCCCTTAAATTCGCCCATGATTACAACTTACACATAACAAATCTACGTAATCGAAGTTAAAACATTAAAATATAAATCAAATTATTAAATTTGTTACCAAACAAAAAACATTAAAATAAAAAAAACTTATTTAAAGAGAAAAACATCGGAACGTTATTCTAAGAATCCATTCGTTCTCCATAGCATCTACACCACTATGGCAGTACTACGTGTCAAAAGTAGCAAACAAAAAATATTGCAACTTTGATTAAATTCATAAACAGTGTGTCAAAATGCTATACAGAACTATAAAAAAATAATAGAGATAATTTGTTATAGTTAATTTCTTTCTTTAATCTTTAATATGCAATTCAAGTATTAAAGTGATAGCTATAGTGACACCTTTGACTATCTTGGTGGTAAAATATAAACAAAGCTTGTGAACACAGAGCTGTTGCAGATCTTGCTGTTGCGTAAGTGATCCATGCCATTTAAAATTATACATCTATTAGCATTAATAATCATAAGTATCGACAAAACTAGGTAAACGCATCCATAAGAAGTGAAATTCATCAAAATTAGTTAAGAATATTATCCATATTTAATATGATTACAAGGGGACCTGCGATCTAGAACCTTCACAAATATACTGCTATTTAATATTATCAAAATGTATGTGACATCAGATCCGATAGGTTTTCATTTTTTTAAAAAAATAACACGAAAGAAAAACAAATTTAAACCCGCGAACCGTATAAGGGTTTTCGTTTTTCATTCAACTCTTATATATAATTACGAATAAACTCTATTTGAATATTTTAAAAGTCATCCGCATGTACAAGGGACCGTTGTACATTATTGCACATTCATAATTTAACATCAAAAATCCTCTACAAACAAAAACAACATATTAGTTTATCTTCGAGAGAATGTACTGAATATGCATAATATACCTCATGTGCACACTAGCCTTCTCCTTCAACAGTACATCATAGCAAATGGACACGAGGCTAACCAACTTCTCTCGAAACAAAATACCACAAGAATAGAAGTCTGCCATGCTTCTCCAACACTCACATGTTACATTACATTTCCTTGCCCCACTTTCTCCCATTCCAAACTATTCTTTTCTTACTCCCACTCACAACTATCGCCTTCAATTAAGATCTATCACTCCCACGCCAAGAAAAACAAATTCAAGAACAAAGTCATGGGCTAGTCCCGAAACTTTGCACCATCAAACCGCCAAGAACTTCTGTCTGGTCTGGTCTGAAACGCTTTTCTCTCGTTAGTGTAAAGTGTTTTTAGAGTAGTGTATATTCCTCCAAAATCCAAACGACCTTCAAATTTCATTATTTGGATGATACATTATTTATTGTGTTAGTTGTACGGTAACTTCGAATTCATTATTCCAATACAAAGGGAATTGTTCAAATCCTTAAAGATAAAATAACACGCTAAATACCAGAGGTAGTGTATTATAGTGTAGTGCTTAATCCAGCAAGCAATATTGAAATTTCACTTTAAGAATGAAACGTTATTTATGTTGTGAATTTGCATTAATGGTGTCTTTGAAATTATTATTTAATGTTAAATATAATTTTAAAAATCGTTAACATTAAAAAATTACAATGTAAACCCAGGCTGGGGAAAATACAATAAGATCCTAATGTTTACTACCATCCCAACTGGTTGTTTACAGTGCCCATCACTAGAAATCTTCAGTTGTTGAAAAGGAAGCCGCTATTAGAGCTGATTTTCATGAATGCTTGCGATTTGGGTCAATACACAGTTGTAACACGTGTTTCAATTGCCTATTCTCCAAATCGGAAGCAACTCAAGCTTTCATGAAACTCAGCCTTTGTTTACTTTCAATATTCTTAAAGTTTATTCTGACTCAATAATTTTTATATATTTATGAATACTGTGTCTGGTGGTTACACACAATTGTTCATTGTTTCCGATACAATACTTATGTACTTCACTATGCTTTTTAAACCTTGTAATTTCCTTGATATTTCTATGATTCTCAGATTATATATACAAAGGAATGTAAGAATAATCGGTGTCGCGAAAAGTTTACGACAAGAAAGATGATCACCAATGTACGTAATTATTCTAACAATTGTTTTCTACACCTTAAAATAACTTAGATTTTCTCTTGTATTTACCAGAAAGCAACATCATAATTTGTGACCTGGTAGATAATAAAAAATATTTGAATGGTTTAGTATGAAGTTTAAATGACTTTTAAATGAGGTTATTTGAGATAGTTTGTTTGGAATTGTATTTTCTTCCCATGTATAAATAAATATCTTAACAAAACAGACATTGGAAGAACTCCCATAATAAATAATTGATAGTAGTCGTGTACGACAATGGAATTAAATTGAAATTCCTTTGTTTAACGTCTAACTTAAATTTATTACGATATGAACGTTTTTCTATTCGTGTTATTACATTAGCTATTCTCGACTACTTCAACTTCTCATCTTCATAGCATAGTTCTATTTTCATAGTTAAAGTTGCAGAGTTCATCGCAAGTATTTTCAAAATTACGTTCATCGAATTCAGTTCTAGGAGTTAGTAATGTAAAAACTGGAAAAAAAATGAACGCCGGAAAAACAGGAAAAGTACCTTTTTAAATTTTTCATCCTACTTTTTTTTTACTATTACGGTGCCCCTGAAGAGATTTGATGATCAATAAAGTATAAAAAAATGTTAATTCTTCTTTTAAAATCTGCGTTTAGAAAAAACTCTCATTGCGACTGTCTCAAACATTTGAAGTAGTATGTAAGTTTCCTCGGTCTGAGCCAAAGATGGCTAAAGGCCATAAGTGGACGGAACTTTTCTCTGGTGTAGGGGAGAGTGGCGCATAGTGAGACATTGCGATATTCTACACTGCTTTCAGTTTAGTGTTTCTTTTAAAGAAAAATGAAAAATTTAACGGCGGAAAGAAAACAGGCATAATTGATAATTGTTCGAAATATTCAATTTAAAGTATTATGATCAATGAATATATTTTGTGTATAAAACTACATTTTATTTGTTTTGTTCTGTCATTCCATTCATTGCCTTAGTATTCCAGAAAATGAAATACATTCATATCAGTTTTCTATTGTAAAATAAATTACTATCACTTTGCCATTATTGTGTAATGAAATGTCAACCGGATCTTCGTTATATACTCAACAATATTTACAGTAGCTCCTATAACGATAATCCAGAGCAGAGAGCCAAAATACATGATGAGTGAGTCCAACAAATCTTTGTAAAGAACGTACGAATCGTGAACAAGTTGTAATAGCCTTGAACTACATTAGATTCGCTAAATAATTAACTGAAGTTGGTGAAAAACACAATATATCTGTTAGTAGTTAATATTCGTAATAAAAAAGCAAAAAGAAAACGATTTAGTCAATAAAACCACGGTTCCGTTGCCTCGTGGAAAAAAATTATGGTTTGTTTTTCTAAATTTCCGGGTTTTTTTACGGCCTTTAAAATACTATTTCAGTTTCTAACACTAGATATCAGGCCAGGAGGAAAATCCATTTGACATCTTTCTCATGGTGAATTGGTTAGGTGATAGTACGTCCGTCTCTGAAGTTGTTGGTAATTCTTAGTTTTTCGGGTGTGAAAGTTACTATTACTGACCCTTTTATCGTATTCTCTAAAAGCTATTTTATCTTCTAATATATCATCATGCATGCCATCTTCAAAAAATGTATCTTTTCTAATAGAGAAAAATGATTAACTGAATACGGCTGTGCCTTGTGACTGAAACCGCCATTTTGTAGAATCCTATCAATGGTACACAGATACTATCTAGTAGGACATATTGAAACAGTCTCTGTGTGTACCATGTGGAAAGAAGACATATAATCCGTAATTTTTTAGATCACTGATGGGCAAAGTAATGGTCTATAGACATTCATCTCAATTTCAATTATATTTACGATTAATTTGCTAAAAGAAAGCAAAAGATTGGTTTCAAAATCATCAGCAGTTTTTTTCAATTTGTCAAGATTTTTACAATTTATGTCTGTAAACGACATACGAGAATGACCGAGAGTAGTTTCTGCAACACTACTGAGTATTGCCTTTCTTTTGTGTCGTGCCTGGTGCAGGAAGAAGAAGAAAGGGTGGCTCATTACTGTGCTAATGGTTCGAAGGGTGTCTTTTAGCGTGAACTTGCTTCTTCACCTCTTATACTTCGCAAAATGTGCTTCGTTGATACTTGTATTGAATTGGTGGAATCAAGCTTTGCTTACAGTTATTGACACGGGATTCGTTTGCCAGATATTTCCTAGCAGCATATCCGCGGTGACTAGGTTTGCTTAGCAGAATTTTTCTTGAAACATGTTTCTCGATGGAAGTTGAGGAAGAGATAATAAAGCTGTTGAGTTGACTTTAAAGTTAACAATCGCTAAATTAAAAGCTGTTTAAAATCAGTTAAATAAGTATTTTTGAGTTGTTCTGAACAGGTGAGATTAAAGCTGTGTGTGTGTGAGTGCTCGCTAACTAAAACCGGCAGAGCGAGCTCACGTAAGTTATGCATGTAAAACATGTTCTGAATGGGAGTCTGAGTCGGATGCTTTTCGCGATTTATTGAACTTAAGTAGACGTAACTAACATATAATTTGTCTAAATAATTCTAATTCTTGGGGAAAAGCATTATTCAGGTGCGAATAAATAAAATTCTTTCCTTAACATCACTATGAAACACGTAGGTGAAAGTAAATCTGATCGTAGTCATTTCATAACTGAGTTCATAGTTTTGAAGTAAATATTGTGTTAATTAAGTCTTGTAAGTTAATTAAATAAGTTTTCGTTTAAAATGCTTAAATAAGTGACAATCTAAACGTAATGAAATTTTGTAATGGAATTCTAAATATTCAAAGCAGATTAAAATTCATTTGCATACTTAATTAAAGTTAATTCTGTCACGGGAACGTTTAATTCTAAGAAAGAAAATAGGTGATTTTATTTTGAAATTCGTGCTTAAATTCAGTATGAAAAGCTCAAAAATAATACTTAGATATTGAGAACGTAAATTGTATGAGTAATTTTAACGTCAGTAGTGATTCTGAGCTTGGTTCCATTGTAAACAATTCTAAATTGAGTAAGTAGAGTTCACCATAAAAGTACCTAATTTGCATGAATCAGCTTCTAAATGAATAATACCTTCAGATGTGGTTCGATGCAATTTTAATCACTTGAAACTGGTTCTATATGTCTACACGAGATGGAGTCAAATCCAATAGTCTTCAAGATGGAGGAGGTATGATCTGTCCTATCATTTTCTAAGTTTCAAGTAGCGAAGAGGTAAGTGTCAAGTTTTGTATTGTTAGTTGTGATTGTGGAGAGTTTGTGACTTCTATTTTTCACTTTGATTCGTCTTTTCTTGATTCCGTGTCCAATAAAAATTCCAGTTAGTTCTCGCGATTGTGTATTGAACATATAGAGGATATTTGTGATTCTCGTGGCTTTAAATAATCCGAAGTTGGGTTTCGCATTAATTCTCGTATTTCTTCTTTTCCAAAGGTCATCTGAAGTAAATGAATTTAAAATAAATTCACATTTAGTTGCAAGTTTGTTGTACAAATGAAATATTCAAAATATCAGAACTTACATCTGTATTAAATATTTATAGAATTTAAAAGTAATTTTAAATTAGTTGTTGCTTTCGGATTCCCTTCATTACGGAAGATTTTGCTTAATATTGATGTTGAATCAGCGTATTTATGTTATAGTTCGTTTAACATTAATACAACTTCGGTGTGGGTTTGTAATTTATTTTATAAAATTCTATTGAATTCAGAATATCCTCATTTTCTGTTAACTCCTAACCTGAACTCCGCTGTGAGGATTAGGTCATACTTACCGGATGTGGCGATTCTGAATCGAAAAATTAACTCGATGGTCTTGTGCCTTTTTTCCGTTTGTAAGATTGTTTTTTTTTTCAACAATTATAACTGCATTACGAATGCAAAGGTGAAAGGGCTACAGGATTGCAGGCTAGATCCGCCCCGCGCACAGAATTTTAATAAAGATGATTTTCGTTGTTATTGTCTTTGTTTTATATTACTTCGTTCTTTTTCTTCCTATTTTATTCCTGTGTATGACATCTTTCTAGACCCAGTTCTTATTGGCTTACCGTTTTTATAATTGCTAATATTATTTTTTGTAATCTTCATAGTCTCGTATTTTGCATAGAGATTTTAATTTCGTACTAAGTTGGGGGCTCGGGTTTTCTTTAGATAGCACCTGCACTTGTGATATGTGATCAAACCCAATTTAACCGTATTCACTCGGCCCAATTTTTACGGAGGGGTTTATTACTTTTAGTTCCTATTAGATTTGTTCCTTTCTTGCAGTAGTTAGTTCAAAGTAGTTTTGGTTTATTGTCTCGTGAGACAGTGACAGCCATGTCGTTTTGGGTTCATTAGAAAAAATGTCAAAGATACTTATTACAAAAGTACTTGAATGTGTAGCTATGATATGTATCTAAATCTTATATATTTTGTTTCAATCGTAATTTTTACAGAGGAAAATAAACGTTGAAGAATAAAAAGTGTCTCAGTGTGTATCACTCTCCCTAATAGGGAGCTGGTGAGATATATTGTGTTCGTAATGTAAATAGACAGTTTTTGTACATTTTATCACGTAATAGCCATTAATTTTACTAAATGTAAATACGAAATGCATAACGTGTGCTAAGGAGTGAATATCCGTGATTAAAAAGCAAAAAGAAAACGATTTCGTCAATAAAGCAACTGATTTTGACCTCGTGGAAAAACTTTTCCATTTTTTTTTTCGAAAATTTCAGTTTTTTTTCAATCTGTAAATCACTAATAGGAGGACATCACGATAATTGACAGAAAATAAGCTGTCGAAAATATCACAATTTTGCATATGAGTGCAGTAACTTCATATATTTCTATTAATTTTTTTTACATAGTGGAAGATGCAAGATTTATTAGCATCTTTTTCAAAGGGCTCTGTGCTTTGGTTCTTTTCATTATTCTCCATGTGCACATGTCGAAGGATACTCAATAGTTCGTACACAGTTGTAATTTATCTTTTCCACAACCCTTCATTTATCACAGAAGCGTTCCTTCAAAGTGCACGCTATAGGTATTCTCGCCATTATGTATTATTTGTTTCGTATCCTCACTTATAATTCTTGAAGCCAGATAAATCTTTTTGCTATAGTTTGTTTCTGTGAATTACCGTTTCTTGAGCTTTAATCAGGTTTATTTCTAGCCCATATTTCTCTATTTTTTCTGCATCTTGTTTTTAAGTTAGGTCCCATTTTCTGCAAGAAGACGCAGATCATTTGTTAATGGAATGGGTTAGATTTCTTCAGACCGGAAATTTTCTTGTGTCAAGGAAATTTGGTTGAGCATTTTCGGAATGTATATTAAGTAAGGTGGGTGAAAAAACGTTGCCTGTCTCACTTCTGAACCCAAAGTTGTCTTTTTCGAATTAGTTGTCTTCTACATTTTATCCTTATTCCTTGATTTAGTTATAAGTTACTTACAATACTTAGCTCTTTATATTTCACTTCAGTTCTTCCATTAATATTTTCACTTTGACTCGAGTGAAATTCTTTACAAGTCAGAAAATTCTACGTGTACAACCTTACCTTTTTTCCACGTACCAATCTCATAGTTGTTACTAAGTAATTAATCAGCGTTTCTTGCTTATTTCCTTTTTGGAAATTCAAACAGTTTCTCTTCTGTTTCAGCATAACGCTACTGGAGATTCTTCTGTTTAATACTTTTAGGAGAATCTTCTTTAAATGTTCTGTTAGGCTCATGCTTAGGTAAGCTTGACATATTCCTACATTATTTTCTTATTCAATGGACTAATCGCAGTTGTTAAAAATTCTCCTGGTTCATACATTTCATTACAGAATCGCATAACTTCACATTTTCTCCTCGTACGGTTTTTTAGAATAAATTCCACCTCTTTATTAACCAGTTTTCATATCTAAGGATATGCTCAAAGTATTCTTTTTAGCATTTTTAGCTTTTCGGTCTTCTGCTGAAGCGAAATTAACATTTGCTTTTCTTTCCAGTTCCACCTTAGAACTGAACAAGATTGGATTAATCCGTAAAACTTAACAAATGATGAGTTGAAACTTTTACACTGGTTTGTCCTACTTTGCATAGTACTTCATAATTATGACTATGTCTTCAAATGAAAGCGGACCTTTCGGCATTGCTGATTCCGGGCAAGATTCCGTAGATGTAAAGGAAGAAAATGTCAAAGTTTTGCCAACTTTCGATCAGGTAAGGTATAATTATTCTAAATTAATTTTATCATACAACTTAATTTTAACACAAGTATATTGATTCAATCTGTACGACGCAACACCGCTTCTTTTTCTCTCTCACCATTTTCCATGATTATAATTACGTTTTCTTGTAATGCAATTACTATACCGCCACAAGAAAATTGATATCTTAGGGACATTAATTCTTTAAATTTTCGGAGTTATAAAATTGATAATGTATTAAAATCCCAATAGTGACGATGTACGCTGTTAAATGTTGTTTTTTCCTCTAAATCAATTTTAAAGTAACTCGAATGTATTACTTTCGTAATAATATTGGTGTAATTTTTCTAATTCTTGCTTTTTGTCACGAAACCTTCCGTTCACTTTGAATCACCAAGAGACACGGTAAGAACTAGGTAAGAATTACTGACTTTGTGTTCTGTTTCCATCATTGCGTTAATCAGAGATAACCATAACAGTAACATGCTCAAAGGCGGTTTTAATTTCTTTGCCATGTACCTCCAGGAATATTTGGTCGCGAGGACGTACACAAATCAGAATTATCAGTTGTTGACAATAAAATGCTCCTTGTTTATTCTGTTAGAGATAGGAAGATCTGGTTTGTTCTGGTGTAGGTAAATATGACGGAAATCCAGATGATGAGTGTATTTCTATGATCAGTTTTGCATTAGTAGGCTCTTAAGAAGGATATAATTAGGCATTGCAGTTTCCAATTTGCATCATTTTAAATGTCTATATTAAGTTAAGCAAGTTAAAAGTAACGTTGGCCATTGAGTTACGAGCAAGTTAGAAAACTTGCGAAAGTTTAGAATGATAAGCGCGAACTGGATAATAATATAAATAAAGATCAAGATGAATTGTACCGTTAGATTATCCTGTTTTTATTAGTAAACATGTTTCATTTTGTGATGACTATGTTCAAATTTGTGATTCATTCATAAAATTTGGCAATGTTTAAAATGTTCTAAGAGCCTTCAAATTGTTTGTTTCAGGCTCAGCGCAAAAATGTGTAAATGTCTTCCCAAGAGATAATAATGTAATTATTAACAAACATACCAGTATCTCAATATTGTTTTTATTCTGACATTCGCTTACGACGGTGTTTATGGTCACGGGCTGCTTATTGCATAATCTCTTCCTAATGTTATGGTTGATGCTAGTATGCTAATACCATCGCCGATTATCCGAGTTTCTTCGAATATTTCCTTCAGTATCACTGGCCAATGCGGTATGGCATCTTAAATAAGGCTCTGCCGGCTATCTTCCCTGTTCTATTCCGACCTAAGCCATAGATGTGTATAGGGCATCAATGAATTTGAATAAATAGGTTTATATAACAATGTGAATAGACTGATAACTTATCAATGTTTGTTTTATCGTGAAGCTTGTATAAATCTATATGAAAGAAACTAATGTATCACACGTCGTTGCATTTTTCAGTTGTTCAGTTAAAGCAATAGTTCATTCTTTACCACCATGGACTCATCTCAATATGTTAATGTAATAATAACCACTGGCGGGGCAGACCGATAGATCCTGAGCCTGCTCTCACTCCCTCTGTCCCCTGTTGGTGAAACTGCGTCCACCTGAATGACGGCTGTGTGGTCAGTACTGCTCGCCACCTTGCCACGAATAGGCGTATCAGGGCTTTCTAGACCGAGTGTTTCCGTCACGTCTTTATTCACGTGACTCCCCAGTTTGCCCCGCGACGCTGGGGGGACGCCGGAAAGTGGTACTCCAGGCGGGAATTGAACGCGGAACTACTCTGACATGACTCCAACGCTCTAAGCATTAGCCTATGGAGCCCCTATTTTAATGTGATACTTATTAAAAAATGGCACAGATATATTAAGAAGATATTATTTCGTAAATCTGATACTTTGTGTTTATTCATCACAGTACGGTGGGGCAAGAAATCTCGCTCCCACTGACAAGTCAATACAAATGTCAGTTCTTACATCTTGAGGTAATTAAAAAGTTATCCGTTGCTGGCATCAATGCATTTGAGTGTAGGCTTTTAATTAATGCAGTATTAATTATAGGAATAAGAGGAACCAGAAAGTACATATAGATTAGAATACAGACGTTATAACGATTGCAAAATAAAGGAATTTTATTCCCGTAAACAATAATATATGTAAGCCTGGTAAAGTGTGTTTCATTACTTGAATTGAGAATGTTTGGTAACAATGTAATAATTTCAGGGTCAATATTTTCTTTTCCGGTACTGCCTTTCGTAGAGAGTTCAAACTGATACGAACTGAATAAAATGTGCTCGATAACATGAATATCAAATTTAATTTATCGGGTACGTAATTCAATGTAACTCGATTTGTTGATAATTTTAGGATTTTTTATTCCAGAAATCTAATTCAAGTGGACCAAATACCGAGAGCAATGTAGATAACTTTATACAGCAATTAAGCTCCGATGAACTTGATCTTTCAATAGAGATTTTTAAACAGCTACATAAGGCTTTAACCAACGCTGATGAAACTAAAAGTATTGGAGAATTCGCAGAGAGAGACAGAGAGATAAAACTGGAGAAGGAATCCGGGAAAGTATTAAATGATCCTTCTCAGGTGAGTTGCTGCGAAACAAATTATTTACTAGTCTGATATAAATCGAGTTTGTTTGAAGAGCCCTTCTTGAAGGAAGTAGACTTTTGTGGTCTTTTGATTTGTAAAACTTTACTTTAAAATAACTCCAAAACTTTATTTATGCCTAAGATATGTCAGTGAAAGACGTAGTTTTATGGGTGAATGTGTTTGTCAGTACGTTTAATTTGAAAATTATTATTAATGTTATGGAAGGACGAATGTTATGTGGATTTTATACCTAAATCTAGGTGTGTATATGTCCATTGCTTCTCTCAGTTACGTATCAGAGTGAGGACCCTTTACAAGCTACCAACACATTTTTAATGCCTTTAGGTAGCTTTGCTTCAGGCAGAATGATGACATGATTTGTGTAAACCGGGATCCCCGAGAAACCTACATACACCGTGTTTGTCCACCAGAAAGCCCACATCGGACGAACGCCAGAGCTAAGTGCTCTACCTTTGAGCGACTAAGGGGAATATACAGAGTTATCTTTCACTGATTATACTCTGTTGCTTCATCTTTATTTGGTTAAACAAGATAATTACCACTGTCATTCCGGCATGCAGTTCTCACTGGTCTTTCTCATCACATAGTTCAGACTTTATTTTCCAGAAGACTACAGTCCTTGTGCGACCAATGATTTATATTTGTAGATGCAGAGACAAGCTACATTTACTAACCACATTTTTCTGTCTTTATTTGGCATTGTAAGTGGCACTTGAATAATACCAAAGCAGTATGTTATTGTTTAATAATAGTTTATGAAAATAAGATATGATATAACAAACATACTGGATGTATATATCAGTGTGTTTAAAAGCTTTACCAGCAAAGTTTATTTAATCCCTGCCGATGTAAAGTTAAATTTCCATTCTACAAAATATATGGTTAGTGCAAGCTTGATGGCCACAAAGCATAAAATTCTCGCATCTATGATCGCGTTTCAATTAATTAGGATACAGCCAAATTTTATTAACACGTAACTGTCAACTTGTTAACATAACTTCTTTTTAGAATTTTGTTTTAAATGGGACTTTAAAAATAGCATTGTAATGATAAATTTATGTTTAGTCCATTTTGAAAATATGATTTTAAATTGAATACTCTACAGTAAAACTTAAGTAGTCTTTTTATTACTTAACTTTATGCACTATCAGACAACAATTTTGAGTAATTTCAACCCAAAATATAAAAGGTTTCACTTAAACCTTGCGAATAAAAATTAGAGCACACAATCTAATGTTAGATGCATTTAATTATAATACATTAAAGCGGGTGGAAGCTGAGGGGTTTACTACCTGTCATAAAATGCTTTTTGAAGATGGAACTTCCCCATAGCTCAGTACTAACGATTGAAGGCATATTCAGATTTGTATCCATTGACTATAGTGGAGAAAGTTTAGAATTTTAGATTTGTAATTTTTAAATTTCTGAAATGAAAATTTTACTTGCGTGCCATTACTTTTTTCTTAATTTTAGTTATATATGTTTATATATACATATATTTGTATAGCGTCCATATGTTTCGCACCAGAAACTTTAACGTAATTTTAAAGTATTTTAAATTAACCTAGTACTACTGACTTCTTACTGTGACATATTCACATTAAATGATATAGGGTTTATCGCGTAAATTCTCTGTATTGTATTACAGCTAGATTTCTTATATTTTGTATTACAGACATGCAGTTCAAATGAATCAAATACTGAGAGAAACGTACATAAATTTAAACATGAATTAAGCTACGATGAAATTGACATATCGATTGAAATTGTTAAACAGTTACAAAAGAAGTTTTTTGACCCCAATGAATCTAAAAAATTTCGTGAATCTTTAGAAAGTGATCGAGAGATAAAATCCGAGGTCGTATTAAGTGATCCTCTAAAGTGTTCGGAGGAGCAGAAGTTTTCTTCGCAGGTGAGTTGTTGCAGAATATGTTACTTGATACGTTCATATAAATGCAAAATACTGAGTTTGTCCTACATTTGATTAAATATTCTGTTCCTTAGAAATAATTTGGTTGTTTTAAGTAAGTTCCAGAAAGTGCTGTTAGCTTTTCTGTCCCACTTTAAAACCCTAGACAATGCTGACCAGTGTTCAGGGATTCTACCATTCGGTTACTATTTATTTACTATATGTTTCTTTTAGAAACAAAAACAAACCGCAAAAACCGAAGTTTCTGCATTTCAAATCTTGCAGATAATCAATAATTAATAACCTATATTAATAATTGAAATATTTCTAAAATCTACCTTAATGGTAAGTGCTCCCCTTCAAAAAGAATGTTAGGAAGATCAGCTAAGAACTTTAATGATTTCGTTAATGCACAGTGTGTATTCTATTGTAGAACATTGGGAATCTTCGAAGTCAATAATTTTAAACCAGAGTCCAAAATTTCATCTACATTTTAATCCTTTTTCGTAAAATTGTTTGTATCCATCAGTTTTGAGATACTATCGGTGGATGAATTTCTTGACTCTGATAGTGGTTTCGGCTCCAATTGAAATTGCGTTAAATTTAGTTGATTAATGACTTTTAGATGTCCCAGGATAAGACGAGATTGCGTGAGTGAGAGAGTGTTGAAAAGTATCAGTCATTGCCTACTTAATATGTACTGGCATTTGCCAAATATGTGACTGGAAAATCAAACACGTAGAAGATTCCGTCAGGATGAGTAACCCCTGGAATCGTTCCCAGGACCTTCCGATTTCTACATCAACGCATACCAGCTGAGGCCGTTCGGTGGATATTAATTTAAACATTACTGTTCATTCGAAGCTGATGCCTCCTTGAGATGTTGTCTTAACCCGTTTAGTGTTCCAAGTGTCGTGATTCATTTGTCCTTGTGTAATTATAACGTTGTTTGAAAGTTTCAAAAGGGAGTTTGTGTTGTTAAACAATATAACAAAGTTTGAGTTTTTATGTATGACACACGATATATTGTCCGCGTGCTTGGAGACAAATTTTTAGCGTTTTGGCTCAGTTGGAGATACAACCAATACGCATATACAATTGCATAATGTATGTACGAATGGCCAAAAATCAAAGTTGCCGACCCGGAATAGTAGCTTTTCCAAGATGGTGGCAAAAATCCAATCTGAATGGCCGCCCTTCAAATACGATACTTCCACATTTTACTTAATAACTTTAGAATGGTGCAAGATATATTAAAAATCGTCTTGTAAAAATTATTCAGCTGGAACCAAGCTTTCTACGAACGCTTTGTTTGGGATGGTATGTTAATTTGATCCGAAGTAAAAACACAATCGGGAAAGCGATGCCCAGATAATAAAACTCGAACCTTTTGATAATACAAACACAAACTTTCCAAATTCCACTATTGTTTAGATTACTATAGTACAGGTATGCCGCCACACCAATACGCATAAAAAATTTATTTTGTACCTCCAAGTGAGGCAAAGTTCGACCCTAGCTCCCGGACTATTGGAGGTAAGTGGCTTGTGACAGTAGTAATTTTAACGAATCCTTTCCAGTGTAATATGTGACAATAAGTCGTGACTTCACATAAGAAGAAATGTTATTTGGTGATGCATTACTATCATTAACGTTCATTGTATAGTATTTCCTGTGCAAAGGATACGTGAGGCAATTCCACCTATTTACTGCACTGAAGACTTTTTTACCACAAACATGATAAATAACAATAACCTTGAAATTAATGAAAAGGTAAATCATATATTTCTGTCTCCGCACGTGTCCACGTTATGTCATTGAGCTCTACATAAGTCAGTGCATTTGAATCCGAATCGGAAGCAACAGCAGCTATCTTCGTCACATGTTTTGCAGGTGCAACACACGAGTTCGAGGACCTCATCTGGTGCTGGTTTAGATTAAGCCACTGGTTACTCACTTCGTTCTTCTGATTGATAGTCCATCCACGTCCATGAGGAGTAAGGATTTCAGGGTGAGAATTACACGCGTTTTACCAAATACCTGCTTCATAATTTTCTCCAGCAATATGGAAGTTAAGGGAAGTCTAACATGGCGGTAGACTTTCAGAATATATTTCTCCACCTCTTACACAATGAAGTTGGTACCGTAGTGTGTTTATATTGGACATACTCTTTCCATAAAGCTCGCATACTAGTGATTCGATGGGCGTTGTTAAGTTTTCACTCAATTCCCAACTGCTTGAATGAAGTTGTGTATTCTTTGGATTTCATCACCAACTTCAAAGTGGAAACTTTACCCTTTTTACAGAAAGCCGAGACAGTGTCACACCACGTGATGACATGCATTCTAGCTAGAGCCGCCAGGAAATCTTGGAGAGCAATTTCTGCCTTTAAAGATCTCTTAATTTCTTCAACGATAGCACCGACTCTATTATTTCAGGTTTCGTTCCCTTGCTGAAGAGTATTATCCTGCCTTCTGGATAATCAAATTATGAAAAAGAGCAATAACAACTACAATCGCGTAATCACTGTGTAACACAACTCCAGGTTCAGTTGCATGGTGTGCATGAAAAAACGTTATTATGTCTGCTTCCTCGTGAGTGCATATGACAGCAGAATAGTGCTCTATTTAGTTGAAACAATGGGGTTCCTCGTTGCCTTCCATACTCTTTTATCGAAGAACAAACGTAGATGCCTAAAACAACATCTATTCTACTGGACGGGACCCGAATAATACAATGAAATATCTCATAAGCAGGGATCCCAAATGTTTCACCAGATCTCTGAATGACAGTCATTCCATCAAAAATTGAAGCAGCATATATGGGATAACTCATTCCCGGAGCGACGTCTATGGTAAGATAGTGGGTGAGCAGTTGCTTTGTTGGTTTTCCTTGAAAAAATGTTGGCGTTGGCAGACCTCTCGTAGGGCTTCCTTTGTGGCACTGATGATTTCCTCGGGTGAATGAAAGCGTCGTCCACATAACTTAGTTTGCAGCGGAGAAAGAGATCGAAATCGCATGGTGCGAGATCAAGTGTGTATGGAGGATGATCTGCCTTGCCAGCTCCTCCTGGACAAGGACAGAGCGATGTGCAAGAGCGTTGTCGTGCAGCAACATCCAGTTCTCTGTGCGCCAAAGTTCAGGACGCTTACAACGTATTGACTCGCGTAGACGGCGAAGGATCTTCTTGTAGCGAGTCTTGTTGACAGTTGCTCTTTGCAGGATGAATTCCATGTGGACAATTCCCTGCGAGTCGAAAAACAGTTCAAGCATCACTTTCCCTTGTGACCTGTCTTATCTAGGGTTTTGGAGATGATGGCGACTTCCAGGTGGATGCTTGTCTCGTGAGTTGTGGATCGTACAGGAAACACCATGTTTCATCCTCTGTTATTATCCGGTTCAGGAACGTTCCATCAGCGTCAGCACTACTGATCAGGTCACCGCAAATGGCCATCTGCTCTTCACGTTGGTCTTGTGTTAGAATGCGTGGCACAATGTGCTGGGTGACGCGCGACCTGTTCAAGTCATCCGTCAGAATTTTTTTACACGTACCATAACTGATCCGTAGTGTTGCAATGAAAAGTGTTGTGAAAATGAGGAGGAGGAGGATCAGCAGACATCAACAGAATAAGGAGCTAACCCAAGGAGCTAATGCAGACTAGGAGACAGGCTGAGCGGAAACCCTCACCTCCCCCCATATCTAAGCATCGACAAACATAAGTGAACCAGTAAGAAGACAGCAGAAACACTGAGACGAGATTAGCAATAAAAAGGAGGAAGCGTGAAAACTTTGTGGGACCCAACATCCTATCCCACGCGCACCCTACCAACAACATTTTTTTTTCTCGTTTCAGGAAAAGATGATACTGCCTCAAGTCGATGTATGTGTTGTCTCGTGTTGTCTTTGTGTTATATGTTATATGCAAATGTATGTTTTCTTTTAAAATAAAATACCATACAACAGATAGGGATTTCCGCCAGGAATAAAAGCATGCTGGACACCCGCCAAAAGTCCATCCCGAAACCCCTGATGCCTTGTGCAGAAGGCACACATGAGCATTTTGGAGTTCCGGAATACCATCAATCCAAAAATCTCTAGGCACATGCCTGCCCCAAGTCAGGAAGACTAAATCTGTTCGTCATGCACGCCCTCTAAAGTGCACGACTTAATCTGCGCAACAAACGCTCAGAAGCAGAGGTGGAATGCGCGACCACAAAAATTGAAAAAATAGTAGGACTCGGAACTTAACATCAAAAATTCATAAATGTGACCTTTTAAATGACTTCAAATGATATCGAGAAAATTCTGGTATCGACTCATTTCTAATCCTAATAAACATAGCAATCTCAAAGGTTTTGGGAGATCCAGAAGATAAAGGAAACGATATATTAAAAAATGCAGAAATCCAACTCATCAAAATAGGTAAATGCAACCCTAACTAAATTAAAGGACAGATACATTTGAAGGACTTCTGAAAATTTTTGGAATAAATACATTTCTGCAACTTTTTCTTTTCAGATACTTTTTTTTTAAAAAGGAACAAGAACGTATTGCACACCAGATAAAAGCTTACGAAATTCTGCACCTATTCTTTTCTTTGTAAAATTCCATTTCTTATCTATTATCAGCGAATTGCAGAAATAAGTAGAAATATCGTTATAAAATTTCGTTTTTTCCGATATTCCCGTACAATGGCTGGGAGTTTCAAAAACATTGTAAGGACTAAAAGTGTAGATCGAAGCTCATCTTTACAAAAAAAAACGATCATCAAATTCGGCGTAAAAAATGGCTTAGTTACGAGCGCTTAAATAAATTTTAGATCAGCCATATTGAATCCAATAGGGCGGCTAAATGACCATGAACGAGACCACGCAACTAAAATATTTTCATTCTGCTATGGATAAGAAATAACGCCCTGCATTCAAATTGAGGGCACATAAAAGTGCACACGATGCAGGAGCCAGCGCCTTTACTAGCTAGCAAAATAATGTTTTAAATTAATAATCCATTAAAATAATAGTTCTAGGAGATGGTTATCAAGAAAATGAAATGTCACGGCGTTGGCAGTGCGATAGTACACCATGTGTCTATTTATATCTATATTTGAAAAACCATTAGGTATTTTTATTCAAATGTTGAAATTATAGTTTAGTACCCAAAAGTCATAAAATCACCCTTAGTTTGCTTGGGGCCACTGCCCTACATATTTTCTATTCTGGATATATATACTGTTGTAAGTATGTGTAATTATAGATCTAAGTAGTTTTCATTAACGGTGATAGTATATATGAAGATTCATTCATTGATCTTTGAAAAATCAAGTCTCAAAATTCAATAATATTTTGTCACAAAATTATATAATTCACAAAGCTATTAATCTAATTTTTGGTAGTAGTTCTATCATTATATCTTGAAGATATTTGGAACTTTGATTCTTCTCCATATAGTGAACTTACGTAGGCTACCTGTAGCTGTAAAATAAGGTAAACATTTAACGAGGGGCTTTAACCACAGAAGGGTCTCTTGTGGATTCGTTGCTGCTGACTTCGTCGCGGCAACTCTTTCAAAACTGCACACTTGTGTACGGCGGGACCGACCGTTGGTTACACGTGTGCAAGAAGTACAGGTGTTGATCCTCACTTTAGGTTAGGCAGCATATTTACCTTTTATATTTCAATATTACGAAGATTAGCTTTTGTACGTTAAGAAGCAAAATGGATTACATACGTATAAGGAGTAATTCTCAATATGGCAGATATACATACATACATATAACGAAAGAGCTCTAAAGCGGGAAATGATGAGAATAAAGAACTACAAACGAGAAATGAAAACGATTTAAAAGTGCAACTCATATTGTTATATGCAAGTATACGAGGTTAGAATTTTACTGTGCTCTTCCTCTCTAAAACGAATGAACTGTGAGGGTCCTACCCTCCTCAGTGATTATTTACTACGATGCCTATTATTGTCTTGTATCTAACTTTCGCTTTTTGTATTGCAGCTAGCTTGTACAATTGGATCGTATACATACAATAATGTAAATGAACTTGGAGTTAAATCAAGCGATAACGAAATGAAATTGTCGATAGAGATCATTGAACAAATACAAAAGGCTTTTGAGCAACCTGATGATGATGGAAAATGTCCAGAGACTCATAGAGATATACAACAGGAGAAGAAGTCTGTGAGTACAGTAGTTAATCCAGTAGAGTTCCTGGAAGACCAGAAGTCTCATTCACTTGTAAGTTATTCCGAAATATGTTATTTATTTGATAGCCTCTAATATATGTAATTTACTTTTAGTTTTTCTCTGTGGGATTTGTGTGTTACGGAATTGAAAATTATCTTTCTCACCAATAGTATTGTTGTATTTTGGCTCGTTACGAGGACCTGTTTGCGTCGTATGTCCATTTTTTAACAATGCAATCTTAGAAGAATCAGAATAGAACCACAAAGTTAGAAACATACCTGAAATTATTTGACGTTCGCGCTGTATACTTTTATTCGAAAAGCTGATAACAAACATCAATACTCGTAACTTCCAAGCAGTTTAGACCATGACAATCTTTCCTTTTTGTTATATATGTACATGATAAACGCGTATGTCCAACTTCGGCCAAAATATTAATACTCTTTTGCACAGCATTCACAAGGTTTTAATAATTGTTGCTCGATTCTTGTTGTAAACATGTTAATAATGTTAATGAGTAAGCCTATTACGTAATTTGTCTATTTAGTTTCTCTGTGAAAGCAAGTTTATTTTTCTAGACAACGAATACGTGTGGCTTACGCGCTTTCAGCTCTCAGTTGCCGAAATTTTTGTAGTGATACTTCGGTTATCTTCCTTCTACGAAAGGACTTTCCAGAAACTTTAAATTAGCCTTCCTGTAATTAATACAATTATAGGGTGAACAAAAAATATTGATCAATATTGTAGAAACTAAAGTTCTCTCTGAAGGTATCTAAAATCAAGCTAACAGTTTCTGGATTAAGCACATTGTTGTTATAAATGACGTTATATCTTGACAAATAATGACAAGCCGTGTGAGTTGAACAAATCATAATGAAAATTGTACCCAATAAATCGTCCTAGGGAAAGTCAATACCACGTTTGTGTCTTTTCACGACTGTAAATTTAACATCGCGTTTCTCGGCAACGAATTTAAAATGTACTAGACTCGTAACCAGCACTTTTTGAAGAATTCTGAGGATCAGTGTTGCAAACTGTCTTTAGTTAATTGTTATTATCATTATTTTATAAGTATTAGTAGTATTCCAAATAATAGTACTAGTGATACTAATAAATAGCTTGTGATATTTCGAGATCACTGATATGAAATTTGAATAGATTCGATGTTGATCTTTCTCTCGAAAAATATTTTTTCAGAGTAATTAATTTCTGAATAAGAAAATAGGCGAAATGGTTTGCGTTGTGAGCTTCGGCTTCTTTAATTTTATTTTTAGATTCTCATTTGTACATGACTCGAAGAAATCCTTAGGATATATGTGATATTTTAGTAGCCTATAAAATTCCATCTTTAGTGATTTTTAATCCAATATCTCGTGCTCGAATTTAATTTGACTCCAATGTCTACAGCTGTGATTTAATTCTATATTTCCTTAATTCTCTTTCAGGGTTGTAGCGGAAAATGTAATGACATTATTGCCAGATGTCAAGAGGACAAAAACTTAGATCAATCATCCTCCAACATAATATCGAATATTACCTCGTACTTCCCAGACTTGCTTTCGTCGGAAAGAGAAGACAGACCAGAAGATTCTTCGAGTATTTACGGTCTTGATGTTTATGGTATAAATAGTAGTAACATAAAGCAAAGAAACGCCGAGAAAATGTCAAGTTTTGCTCCGTTAGAAGCATCTTTGAATAATTACAAGGTATCTAAAGACATAAGTGAACCATCCTGCGTTGAGAAAAATTTAGACTGTAAAACATGTTCAGCGGAATCCTCAAAACGCGGAATGCCCTTTGAGTGCAGGACTTGTGGACCAAAATTTGCAAGAAACGGTAATTTTAAACGTGGAGCTGAATTTACCCAATCCAGTACCTTGAAGCAATACATGAAAACCCACACAAGCGAAAGATCATTTGACTGTAAAATTTGTGGAGCAGCATTTAATCAATACAACCACTTGAAAGAGCACAGGACAATCCACACAGGCGAGAGAACTTTTGAGTGTAAAAGCTGTGGAGCCAAATTCACGCACTCCAAAAGCTTGAAACTACACACAAGAATCCACACCGGCGAGAGACCTTATGAGTGTAAAACCTGTGGAGATAAATTTAGGCAATTCGGACACTTGAAAAAACACATAAGAAGGCACACCGGCGAGAGACCTTTTGAGTGTAAAATCTGTGGGGCTAAATTTACACAATCAACCTCTTTGAAACAGCATATAAGAATCCACACCGGCGAGAGACCTTTTGAGTGTAAAAGCTGTGAAGCCAAATTTACACAATCAAGCAGCTTAAAATATCACATGCGAATTCACACAAGCGAGGGACCTTTTGAATGTAAAAGCTGTGGCGCAAAATTTAAACAAACTAGCAACTTGACACAACACATGAAACTGCATAAAGGCTAACGTAATTTTGGCTCCAAAATAGGTACAGTTAACTTTATTAAACATATAGCTGTAAAATACTAAGAATTCACACGGGAGATTTATTTATCGATATATTCATTTTGAATTTAATCTACAGCGTCTAGTGCGTTAAAAAACATTTAGATCAGTTATCTTTCAACATAATATCGAATATTACCTAGTATTTGCTAGAGTCGAATACAGAGATTACATCAGCAGGTTCTTCATGTACAAAGTAATTACAAAAATAATTTGTGGTATTGATAGTACCTAACATATGGCAAAGGAACGCCGATAAAAAAAAATCAAATTTTGCTTCGGTACAAGAATCTTTAAATAATTTCAAGGCATTTAAAGACATAAGTGAAGAATATTGTGTTGAGAAAACTTTAGTGTAAAACGTCCAACGGAATCCACAAAATGCGGTAATTTGAAACCTAAAAAGAGAATCCAGATAAGCAAAAAGCCGTTTGAGTAGCTCTTGTCGAGCCCGATTTGGCAGAAACAGTAACTTGAAGCGATCATAAACTAAAAACGTTTTGAGTGTAAAACACGTGGACTCAAATTTATGCTCTTTGGTAAAATGAAACGACACATGAGAACGTATGCAGTCGAGACACCTTTTGAGTGTTAAAGCTCTGAGTCTATATTTACGTGATGCAGCCACTCGAAACAGCACATCAGAACCCCGAGGTGAGAGACCTTTTGACCGTGAATCTAAATTTACGCAAAACTTTGACTTGAAATTTCCAGCAGTTTGAAATGACACATGAAAACTCACACAGTCGAGACACATTATGACTGTAAAAGCTATGGAGCTAAATTTACAGAATGTAGCAACACATGAAACCCCACAAAGGCTAACGTAATTTTGACTGCAAAACCAGCAGAACTAAATTTATAGTACGCATAGCTTAAAAATAATACGAATCCACAGTTGAGTTTAATATATCAGTACTTTCATCCAAAGTTAATCCGCAGTATCTAGTGCGTTAAAATCTATATTCCTTTTAATATGTCGTCAATGCCGAAGCACAAGCTTGTCTAATACAACATTTATTTCTAACGAGTTTAACAATTAAAAAGGAAATTCTTCATACCATATTTATGTGACATCAGAATTCATGGCATGTATTTTTTTAACTCGATATTATTTGCCAGCATCCTTAAGTTTCTGAGTGCAGAACTCAGCTGGGACGTGAATGTATGTAGACTTTTATATATTTAACAGATAATTTAATAGAGAGGAGCCAAAGTTATTAGTAATGTGAAACATATATGGACTCACAAACATTTTCCAGCGTATACTATGACTGGCTGTTTCATTTAATTTATAATCCATAGGAACTTGAAAGATTTGACGTAATAAGAATGCAAAGAAGTTGTCTGAAGAAAAGATGGATCAAAATGAAAGTGAACTGGAGAATGTGCTTTCCACCAGGAAACAATAATTCCATTGCGGAAAGTCTGTAACCAAGTAGATCCTGTTCACCGAACGATTTTCTAAAGCAAGTGTATAACAAGCAGGAGTAACAATTGCGTAATTTCATCAAAGCTCTTATTTATTTGTTACCAAAGAGATACGATTGGATACTGGGAATGGCGTATATAATTTTCACTCATACGGGAAACCGTTTAATTCGTGCTCTTTTCGACCTACCTCTACTTCCCAAATATTACAAAATCCTTTACTTCATTTGAGAAATGCCTTGTCCGATAAACGCGGACTTTTGAAATAAATAGAGCAGGTTTAAAATTTTTGAAGGTACTATGCTGCATCAGCCCTAATGTTCACGGTGTAAAAAAAATATGAAGATCTAATATTCATTTTCCCACGCTTTCGTTAACCTGTAGCTCCGAAACTATGCAATTTCGAAAAATTGTCATAGAAACTTTATTCTTGTTTTGATGTTAGGAATCACCCTCAGAAGTTCGTCGGTGTAGATCATGTACACATCGTATAGATGTATTTATTACTGACACTAATAATACATGGTAGTTTCAAACATTTACTATTTTAAGAAAGCCAAGAGGATTCCGGCTAGAAGCAAAACCTTTTACAATTATACATATCAATCATAATTTCATAGTAGCTCTTGGAAACATAACGTCGGGTATTAGGCAAACCCATGATAATATGATGTACACAGTGTTAGTGTATCAAATATGTGTTGTAAGTTTTAATTGAAAAATAACTCACCTTTATCCAGAATTAAAAACTTTCTTGGACCTTTGCTTCAAAATCTAAATATCAAACATTTTCAGTCAAGCTTTAGTAGTAATTTCTTTTGAACAGCATATTGCATACGTTCTACAATTTTGAATGCTGCTTGTGAAATTGTTTCAATAACTGAAGTTCATTTTTATAGACAATATGTATATTTCTCTGACATAGTTAAAGTATCTTTTCATTGTAAGAATTACTGTACTTCTGTAATTAGCATGAATACATATTTACTTGTGATTATTTGGGTATGTAATAAGAGCATTCCTAAAGAATATATAATTATGTGACAGTTATTCTCATAAAATCATTGATACCTGGCCCTCCAATGAAGCTAAATAGTATTTTTATAGAAGTAAATTGCCCAATATGTGTTCACAAACTCTTTGCCTGATATAGTTTTTTTTTTTTTTTTTTTTTTAGTTTTCGGCAGGGCCATTCTTTAGGGTAATCTATAAATATCATTTATATTATAAAGGTGCTCATGCGTGTCTAATTAACTTGAGCCATCTGTTCTTTTTGTAGATATTTAGGGCTGAGCCAGACGAAATATCCAAATAGATAACCATTCTGGTTAAAAAAAAATATTGTTGCCCCCCCCCCCCACCCTGTCTGCAAATAAAAAATTCACAATGTAGATTTATATCTAAATATTGGTGCAAGTCAAATAATAGAAGCCAGGTAACTACCATCTGGGATTTATTCCAAGTCCAACACTCTGTTACTGTGCTTGTGATCCACATGAGGAAAATACCTGTAAAACTTACCAGTGTGAGAAATGCATTGATTTAAGCAGCAATAAGAGAGAAGTAGATTATCATTGTTCAACGTACTCAAGAAAGTTAACGTTTAGTAAAAGAATGTACTTTATAATTTGAATAAATATTTATTTAATATTCATCTACATAGCTTCAATCACTGTATTATGGTGAGCATTAATATATATATATATATATATATATATATATAT
>JAGDQP010010675.1:29569-55129 GCA_022664845.1 Lepisma saccharinum
TTGAGTTATATTAAAGAATAAAATAACAATTGTATTTAAACAAAATCTAAAAAAAAACATCTTTAAAGCAGGAAAATCTCGTCTAATGCCTTCCCAGGAGGCAACGTACCAAGAATAGAAGATACATTCCCTCGCTGAATTGCGATACTGAGGCGCTGGATTAGGAAGGTGGTCGAGCGAGCATCACCTGAAACGATCTGTATTCGCCGACCAACTTCTTTAATAAAATTAAGTCCTGCGGTGCCCCAAGTACCACTTGACTCAATTGCGATCGCAACAAAAATATACTGTGCAAGTAGATTAGAATATTTTCGATTTTTATCGGCCTCTCTACGAATAGCAGCACCACCCGCTTTCAAGGAAGAATGAGTAACATTTGAAATTATATCTTTATAATTATATCTTTCTATCGAATTTGTACATATTTAAAAAGCTCCTACAATAGAAAATGTATTTAGCTCTGAATTTATTGCAACTAAATATAGTGAAGATAAGCATTTGCAAAGTGCACGACTGCCTTGTTACGTTGTAATATACACTGTAATGCAACATAAGACACAAACAGATACCGGAAAATTCAAATGGGCGAAATGTTAGGAACGTTAGGGTCAATCCAATGTTGGAAATCTTCAAATTATTTTCCACCTTATGAATGGTTACCGCGGACCTACGTGAAACTCTACTTTTCCTACTCACGTATTTAAATACATGCATGTATGCGTCTTTACATTGTATCTTATCGCATGCCAGGGTCTCGGCGTGTTACTGGTTCTACAAATGCACCGAAAGTGTATCAAAAACTAATGAACTATACTACGTAGTTAGACGCTCACATGACTCTGCTTTTGGTAATTGCAGCACCTTCAATACGAATAAACACTCCATTGGTCCCTAGATGTATTAATTTTCTTTAGCTTCCGGACAAATGTTGAATCCACGGGTGGACCAAATAGGAAATCGTCCCTGAAAATTTGTTAAATTCGCCTCTTATATTCTGCATTTTTACCCATATCACACGAAAGGAAATAAAACCTTATCCTCTACGTGTATGTTTTCCACATACAAGACTTTTTATCTCCATTGAAAAATAATGCTTATACTGTATTGCAAAACTCGACCTCTTGGAATTCAATCAGCTCTCCGTTTCTCTTGCGTGTACGGGTGCAACCTACCCTGACTCTCCTATTCTGAACTGTCACTTTGAAACTGCAAGTCAGGATGGATTAATCAGAAACGTAAAATCCAGCACATCTACGCTGAGCGTTCTGTTGGTTAAGACCCGCGTTAAGCCTGTTGATACGGCTTGGAATCGGACATAAGAACAATGGTACAACAGGCTGCTATGGCGCTATGAGTCGGGGAAAAACCGTCAAGAAAATGTAACATATTTACTTTCTGACACTAAACTACTATGGCTGGATGTTCTCAAGTTAAATAAAATTCACCTACTTTATTTTCACTAAAACGTTTATTACAAAGTTACAAATTATTTCACAAGTCAATAGCCTGCAACGGTACTATACAATAACGATTAAGCGTAAGTTCCAAAAGCTCAAGCCTGAAACTAATTACATATCGTAAAAATACAACCTCTTTGCGATTATTTCAAATCTCCACTCCTTCAAACTTAATTTAAATTGAAACATCATACGTCTTAGGAAATTTCAACTGACTTCTAATAATAACAATACACAAGCACATCCGAATTGAAAACGAAAATGCAAATTTTAAAGATTATTTCCTAGCGATCAAAGTTTCTAATGTTTTCTCAAAATAAACAATCTATCCTTTAATCCAGTGAAGTTCAATCCCAGGAAAAACAAAATTTTTATAAGTGGGGGTGGTTGTATTTTCAAAATTCAGAAAATTTCCACGTCAAATCGCAACAAATTAAACTAATCTTATTTAGTCAAAATTAATCAGTATGGAACACTTCAACTTTAATAGCACAAGCTCTTGCGCAGAAGTTCCAGTTCATAAGAGAAAACCTTTCGAATTCCCGAAACTCTTTTATCGTTCGAGCAATGTATCAAGGATTATAATTAACCAAGAAGTAGCTTATTTAGTTCCATATATTAATTTTCAAAATTACAAACCTCTATAACTTTTAGTCAAAGTTACCGATCGATGACGTCACTCGTCTCACTTCCGGTTTATAAAATTAACAAACATTCGAGTTTGATGTTATTTAATGGAATTTATACTCTATGTATAGATCTGAAAAATTATATAGCGCAAAATTTATCCGCGCTAGTAAACAGCCCTGAAGCACACTTTTATTTATTGGATAAAGTACTCTCAATTAATACGCCGCTTATCGGTTATATAACCGATAGAATCTTATAGTAATCGGTTCTAAATTATATTTAAAAACTTAATTAGAAAGAATTTTAACCGTCGATTTATTCTTAAAGAAAAAACTACGACCGAAATGCGCCTTTGCTTATTAAGATTAGAATTTAGCCAGTAAACTCATTAAAAGAACAAATTACTTTATGCGACTTTATATTCAAGTGATTATTTTACACGAAAGCGCCGCTTTAACACAACTTCGATTTCTCTTACAAAACGTGAATTACTTAAGTCCCTTGACTATTAAACGATTGCACATGTTTATTGGAGTAAAGTTTTCAGTAGGCGTAAAAGAAAGCATTTATATCTCTGGTAGTTCGAAGAATTTCATTGGACGAACTATCTAATATTGTAACTAGAGGTACTGTCTAGTAACAACACTAGATCATTCGCACAATTTTAGTGCTTGCCCTCTTAGAGAAATTCATTGTTTACGCGTACTAAACAATTTATCCAAATAGAAAAGCACCGTTTTGAAAATAAGCACTCCAAATGGCTTCTTTTCGCTATGATTAGTAGTGCGGCGGTTCTTGAGATGAGCTGCGTGTCTAAATTGGAACTGACAATGAAATATTATTCTTTATGTCGTCTTATATCAAGTTGTGAAGACCCTTTACCACATTCGCAAATAAGAATGAATTCTTAAATAATCTTCTGCCACAATAATTGCAAACAAAAACATATGACAGCATTGAATATGTTTTGTTTTAATTATCTAATATGAATTTTACGTTGATGACAGATAATGGTTTCTCACCTACAAATGTTCTTAACAAAACAGTAGTCTCCAATGAATCGTAAAATGTTTGTCGTGATTTGAAAACAATTACTTACCCCTAGTATGCACATGTATATATTAATCGCCCTGATTAAAGAAAGAATTAACTTAATGATTCTACTTTTATTTTTATATTGGTCGCACTTTCAGTTGCCATGGGCACAATCGCTTCAAATTTAGTATAAGTGGATGAATTCACCAGCCACATCCCCCTTATCTGAACCCACAGCTAAAATTTATTTTGTGTTCTGGTCACTAAGTGGCTTTCTGTACACGACCATTATGTAATGTTTTCAGTGTAGTTTCTATCCTCTTGTGGGATACGCGATTTCTCATAGCTGCTTGATGTTTTGTTAAGAAGCTCTTCATTGAGACACTAGCTGACGACTTCAATTTCAGCATTCCTGAAAATATTTACAATAATAGAATTTGATTAAAATATATTTATGGAAATGATAAAAAATTACATTCATTCCAATTCAAAACTATTTCTAATCTTGACTGTTTACAATGGGTGAAAACAACAGTTAAGTACCGAAACATTTAAACCTATCTGAACTGAGATCTCCGATTTCTAAATTGATGACAGCACTGAATCATCGACTCCCTCAACGAACATAGCTTTGGAAATAAGCTACGGGAACACAATGGACTAAACACATGATTCTAGCATTGGACTGATTATTAAGGAAAATTATGAAGAATTCTCCCGTGATGAAGAGACCAAAGTTTAACCTTATGTCGTCACCGAAGAATCTATTCGCAGATCGGCTCAGCACTAGACCATATTTTTCTCAAACATACAAATACGAGAAAACACGTAATCTTAAAGCAAGTTGCCCAATTTGTACTAAATATTTGAACATTTTTTGCTCTTTACAATAGCATAGGCATTAAACGAAACCCCAAATAATACACACTAGCAAGAGCATATAATCGGAAAGCATATACTTTTAACGCTGAATATGTAAATGTTGTGCTTGGAAAAACCACTACGTGCAAAAACAACAACTCTTCAGAAGCAAATATATTTCAAATTTTGCTGATACACATCAACCAACGTGTTTAATGGAATAGCACCATGTGCTCCACATCTTACATAGATTGTGTGGCAATGTTAATTAAAATTCGATATGTGATACATTTCTCATAGCATATTTAGATAAGTTCAGACGCTCTTGCACATAGTTCTCATTTTTCAACTACTCTAATAAAATCATTGATCATTTCCATATCAAATGATCAAAGCTAATCCGGGAGACCTTTCTGCTGCTGTTGCACTTTACTGTGATTCCCTTCAAAAGGAAGTATCTTAAATTATTATGTCTTTAAAATTAGGCAAAAGAGTGTTAACCTATAAATGAAAAAGAATAATAAATCAACGTCATAAATTTGAATAAGAAAGACATTACTGACCAGTATAATACAGAACATCAAATGTATGTAATGTGCGAGAGTAAGTTGACAAAAGGGCCATAAGTGTTGTCAACACAGAAAAGTCAGCACAACCGAAGTGATGCAATAAAAGGGTAAAATTAGTATATCGGACAAAGAAACAAAATCCTTGAGAAGTACAAGTAATTTGAAAATTAACTCGTAATCGAGATACCAATGGAAGCACAAAACCGTTAGTGCAGATTAGAAGATCAACGAAAACAGTGATGTTAGTGGATCAAATCACTGAACTCTGTGCGCTGAAAGAAGACTCAGCAACAAGTGTTCCTCTTAGATGCGAATGTTTCAAATTGTTTTTTATAATTCGTTTGCTCTTGCAAGCTATCACTTTAATGTTCCCAAAGTACTGATTCTCGACAAATTTGAAGGAAATCATTCGGTATAATTTTCACCCCAACACGATAGGTAACTTCTCGACTTGTGGAGGCCTAGCGCCTAAAAAGATTTTTCTAGCGTTGATCTTATTTCTTAGATTAGAAATCTTTTTGAATCAAACATTCTAGAACATTTCGAATTATTGTCTTTAAAGCGGGGAATAAGGTTTCTATCGACTTGGAAGGAAATAATCTTGAATTTCATACAAGATACTGTACTAATAGTTGAAAACAACGTTATATTGTGTATGTGAATATTTAAATTCAGTTACTATGTTGATATTTCACATACATAATAGAAGCTTCATTTAATATTTTTCTACAAATCAGAAGTTTCATAAAAGTAGAGAATGTAAGTTCCATCTGCAGTTGGATGAACATTAGCACAGTTTTCGGAAGACATAGAAATTACATGGTGTAGATAGCAGTTGATCATGTGGCGGTAGTTCGATCACAGAACAATCAGGCAAAGAACAGAACCAGGTCTTAATCCCCATCATTTTAGCTATCAGGTTGTTTAGTTCGTGTGTCAACTTTTCAAACATCTCTTTTGGTGCTTATGATCAAATAGAAACACGAACAGGCAGGTTGGACTTGTATGAACTAAAAGACCAAGAATATATATGACTAAGACAATTCGGCAGGGTATTGAATTCCTGATTAATTTTAAAATGTAGAAGCATGTGCCTGAAACTTGAGGAAAGTTATAACACTAAGTTTGTGTATGTAACCTTATCTAAAATTGAAGAAAACCATCACAATAGAAATAATATAGCACGTATAACCCACTACAAAGATAACTTTAGCAAAGATTACCATCGTTTCCATTTCCATTAACCTTTTCTTAATGGTGCATATTATGCTGAACATGGAAGAAGCGTTATTAATATAACTTCATAATTAACTAGCGTACGGTTGTGAATCTCTTTGAAAATGTATACAGCTCTAATTTATTCGATAGAATATTTCATTCTTTAGACTAAATGCGAAGGAAGGCAGGTTAGATTCCAAATAAGGATAAATAGTTTCTACGTTGTTCATCCTCTAGCGCAAAATGTAATTGGTGACATGTACCAGATATACCAAGAATAAATTATTTAGGCATATGTGCACAACGGATACGATTTTCATCCTTTTATCTTGAGTAGAGTCGAACAAACATATTTGTAGAGGGATATGAAATCCTTGAAAGATTCAATACAGTCGTTAATGTTTTTCGATTTATACACGAGACATTAAAGCACCAAATTGTATACATCTCACATAAATTAAATCTGAGGGCGTTCGTCCTATTTTAATTGTCGCCATCTTGAATTTCTTGCCGCGCTCGCTGTAGAACGCGTTTTCTCGAGAACCATTCGACCGATTTCCATGGACTTTTTGTACTAAAGTGACGTAGCTTACTAACAATTTCATACGTGTGAAAAATATGTATCTTCTATACACATAATGAACACTCATATTTAATTTACGATATCATTGGTCGTGTCTTTTCGATATCATTTACCTTTTTCTTATACAATCCATTTAAATCATAAAAAATTATCATATTTTTCACATCTATGACATATTGTTAGTAAACTACGTTACTTTACCTTAAAAAAATCGGACGAACGGTTCTCCAGGAAACACGCTCTACAGTCAAGGTACCGTCGTAATCCAAGATGGAGGTAATTAAAATCGAGTGCACCCCCCTCAGATATACTTTATGTGATATGTACATTATCTGGTAAAAGTTTGGTGCTTTAATGTCTCCTATATGGAGAATCAGTTATTGTTTAACTTAGTTCTCTTAACGAAAAAGAAACACTTGTAAAATGTTTGGAGATTTGACACGTGTCAGTTTCAGCAATGTCACTGTCCCGGTTCAATTTGTGATCTCATTTCCTATTAGCGTGTACATAGGAAGCGGAAGCGCTGTCAACGGTCAATGTAGGACGTGCGCGTAGTTACTGCGTTTTTTAAAATTGCTATTCTTACAAGATATTTCCATGTATCTTTCAAACCATCTATGTATCTTATCTTCCGACAAGAATGTTTTGAGGAGACCACGGCTGCATGAAAATTACCCTAATTTTAATCACTGCAGCGGAGGCTGCAAAGTCAATGTTAGAATCAAAACCTATATAAATTTTCTCTCAAGGGCTTGTAGAGGGCCACGGTGGCTCAGTTGGTAGAGCGCTCACCTCTGGTGCTAGGGGTCGTCGGATCGATCCCTGCTCATGCCATGTGGGCTTTGTGGTGGACAAACACCGTGTGCGTGGGTTTTCTCGGGGTGCTCCCGTTTCCTCCCACTTTCTTCATTCCACCAATTCATCCCATCATCATTCATACGGCCTGAGCCATAGTTGCCTAAAGGCCTTAAAATAAATTCAAAAAAAATTCAAGGGCTTGTAGCTGCATTACCGACAAAAAGACAAGCTCAACGAAATAAGTGCCTCGTCGATTATGTTCCCTTAGTCACTCTACTACTTTTTTTCAATCTCATCTTTGTCTTTCACATCATCATTTTCCCACGTGTGCTACGAAAGAGAACCATACATAGAAACAGCCTCCATTCGTAAATAAGCATCAGTTTCTTTCTGTATTTGAAGAAGTTTCTTACGTCGTCGCTAGATGTCATTGAGATAAATAGCTTATTTTATTATTGATCTCGGTAAACTGAGATTCTCTGATTGGTTCAGCATTTCTTGCTGGCTGAAAAATGATAGTACAAACTAATCATAAGCTTGAATTTATGAGGATGTTTAAGAAAATAAACTATTGACCACAGAGACATCTAGCGGTGAAGCAAGAAACTTCAAATCCGGAAAGATGGGGTACCTATTTACCAATGCGAGCTACTTCTCTGTACGATTCTCTGCGGTACTACTTCCATCGGAACATGGTACCAATATTCTGAATCAATGCGTTTCAAAACCATCTATGTATCTTATCTTTCGACAAGAATGTTTTTGAGGAGACTACGGCTGCATGAAAATTACCTTAATTTCAATCACTGCAGCGGAGGCTGCAAAGTCAACGTTAAAATCAAGGAATATCTTAATTTTCTCTCAAGCGTTTGTAGCTGCATTACCGAAAAACAGACAAGATCAACGAAATAAATGCCACTGATATACTTGTGTAGTTTGCAACATTGACGTTCACTCAACACTAAGAAGCATCTCCATCAATCACAACAAATATTCAAATATTCAGTTCCATAAACGATGTAGGAAAAGGATCGATGTACACAAAACACTTCCGAAAATACCATCAATTATGAAAACGATCTTTGTCAACATGTGCCACGCGTAATACCAACTTTCTCTCGTAAAGTGAAGAAAGGGTGACGTTGTATCTTTATTAAAGTCCAAGAGATCCATTACTAACCTTTGAAACATTAGTAAGCTTCTTCCGTGAAATATGAGCCACCAGTTCTCAAGCATAAAGGAGACAGCACAGATATCACAGTAAAGAGAAATAATGTATTTGGAACTCAACAACAATCTCGTTTCTTGCCTTGATTTCACAAAGTACATTTCCTTCTCTTCAGAAGTCTTTGTACGTACAATTAGTGCATTCCGTGCCTGTTATCAATGTAGTTCATGAGGACAACAAATTATAAATATTTTGCCTCGTCCTTGTTCTACCATTAAATATCTCATAGGCGGGTCCAACAAAGGCAAAAAAAAGTATGGAAGTCGCTACCGGAATATTTTTCAAATTTCCCCATCCTACTCAACCACCACTAGAAAATTTCCAAAAGTTAAAACCCATTCTCCCATTTGAGAATGCTCTTGTCATTTACAGCTTATTTATATCCATAACGCTACTGTAAATAGTATTGAAGTTACATACATGTACACTACAGCGGCGGTTTTTCGGGTGAAGTGAGTGACGCTGTACTTCACCTATTATTTTATTTCTGCATAAATTAAATAAAGAAAACACAAGTTTCAAAAACACTGAAATAAATATCATAAAATGCCAGCAAGAATAACACCAACTCGCTTTATTATAGTTTTGCCTACAAATAATTCACAATACTGACGCTAGAAGGCGCCATCCGTCTTGCAAAGTAGGCTCCTTTGGTTTCTCAGCAAAAGGAAGGAAGGAAGGAAAAGACGCATTTAGGATTGTCTCTAGCTATCTTCTTTTCTACTGACCTTGAGCCTTGAGCGGAAGTGAGGTCCACTATTTGTAGCAGAAGGTGAACTTCTGTCAGGCCATTCTGACCAATCAGAAGCGGCCTGGAGCTTAGCGTTGGCAGAGACTTACTCCTTTCTTTCCTACTCTGTGGGGCCTGTGAAGTTCTCTCTTGCTCTTTCCAAAAGAGATTCACTGCCCAATGCATAGTGAGATACTGGAATTGTTTTCTCCAAATCCCACCTTAGCAGCACTATGAATGGTTGCGACAGGGCTGAAAACTACATGATAATTACCGTAGTCGTAAGGAATTTCATCGCCTGTACGATGTATAATCCACATTTTACTACTAGAAAATATATAGGGAATTGGATGCTTATAGTAGTGCCAATATGTCTCGACATCTGATCTTCTTTTAGACGCGCTGCTGTCGTTTGAAAGAATTTCGCGCTCTCTTGCCACCCGTGGAGCTATGTTGCCACACTTCGCAACATGAACTTTGCCTTCAGTCGTGTGAGGGAGTTGAAGAACAAATTGTGGTACACACCCCTTCCTATTTTCGTTGTGTGCTGCTGAGGGATAGAAAAAAATCTTATTCTCGCCCTGTGCATTTCGTACTTTCAATAACAATACAGGTAAAACATTAAACGGCGAGAAACATGATTGTTAATTAAATCACAATTCGAAATTCCAGAATTTCGACATTCCGGAATGTCGGAATTTCCGAAAGGTGGAATTCTGAAATGTCGGAATTTCCGAATGTCGATCATCACCACCAAATGATAGAAGTTTAAAGTTTGAATTTTATTTATGGCCTTTAGACATCAAAGGCTCAGACCGGGATAGGGGAGGGGAATGATTCGGGCAGGTGTTGGCAAGGGCCTATGTTGAAGATGCCACCCCGACATTTGCCTGGTGTGACTGAGGGGAAACGCTGGAAATCCTCAGTCAGGATGGTTGGCCGCTGAGATCGAACCCATGACCTCCTGAATGCTACGTCAACCAAATGATAGAAAAGAATGGTCCACCGCCAACAGACAGTACAAGACAGGTTATTTTTAGTACAATTAACATTGGCTGGCTAAGGTGTAAAACAGTGTAAAAAAATTCTTACGATGAACGCCTGAGCCTGAGGTGCCTAAAGGCCATAAATTAAAATTCTTGTGTTAAAATTTTATTTCGGAAAGTCAGAATTTCGAATTTGAATTTAAGGTCTGTAGCATAAAAGCTTTAGGCAACTTTTGCAGAGACCGGATGGAGTATGATGGGATGATTGGTGGAATGAAGAAAGTGGGAGGAAACTGAATAACCCCTAGAAGACCCATGTACACGGTGTTTGTCTACAACAAAACTCACATGGCAAGAAAAGGAATCGAACCGACGACTCCAAGCGCTTACCATTGAGTCACTGACTTTCCGAATTCCGGAATTCCTAACACCCCTAGTAGACTCTAGCTTTCAGAAGCAGCAGCTTCTCTCTCCGTTGCTCATTCTATGAGAAACATCTCGTGGCTTGAACTTTTCTCATCATCACAAAACTTCATATCACTTCGCTCATTATTTTTCTTCCCTCATTGCGTACCACAACATTCTCCTTTTCAGCCATCCTTATTTCAACTGAACCTCTTGTTAAATTTGGCAATAGCGTTACAGATTCAAGACTCCCTCGGTTATCACCCCGCTGAACTCTTATTGGCTCAACGCGTGGGTTTGTCGAGGTTGTGACTTTTAGTTCGCATTTTTGACACAGCTCAAGACATCTTGGCAGCACTATAGCATCTTAGCTACAGTATGTACGATTTTAAAACCTAGTAAGTTGATCTATCATCACGCTTTCAAGATAAAAAGAAGGGAAAATTCAAAAGCATGTTGCGGACGAAGTAGAAAAATTTCAACGTAAATATAACTATCCAGTCGCTGAAGTCTTCTCACTCAGTGTTGAATGCAGAGAATTCAGGATATGTTTTGGGGGTGGGGTAGGATTTGCGCTAAAAGAGGAACTTTACTTTCAAGAACAATATTTTATCTCTTTCTATGGCTCATAACAAACTCCCTGGAGAATTTTGAAGCTACAATGGGGATTTCTCTCGCCCCACCCTCTAGGTTCATCATTAGTACCATCAGATGTTATTATTATACACGCATATCGGATTGAGCCTATGTCGACCAAGTACGATCGGTCGTCGAATCGATCCCTGTTCATGCTATGTGGGCTTTATGGTGAACAAACACCGTGTGCGTGGGTTTTCTCGAGGTGCTCCCGTTTCCTCCTACTTTCTTCATTCCACCAATTCATCCCATCATCATCCATACGGCCTGAGCCAAAGTTGCCTAAAGGCCTTAAAATGACTTTTAAAAAATCGAAACCAAGTATGGGAGTTAATCCGTCCATCAAATGTTAAAGCCACAATTTCCCACTTAAATGGAAAAAGAAAAATATATCCTCGTCATAATCCGCAGCATATACAAATTTGATGAGTGACAAATATTTATATTAGCTTTATATTAGTAACATAAATATTTATATTTATAAAGCTTTAAGAATATTAATTGATCGCATCTTCACTATTAGGTTTTAAAGACTGCTTAAAAATCTTGTCGGTGATAAAATGATCGTGTAAATTTATATTGCAGATACATGCATTGATTATTTATATGAAGAAAATTTTAATATTAATATCTATTCAATGCATAAAATGAAAATAGCGAAATAAGTTTACTAGCTAGAGAGACTCGCTCAAGCAGATACTGACAAAACCCTCCAGAATTTTCCCTGGTGCGTGAGAATTTCATCCCCGGTAGTTGATTCCGAATATCATCCCAACCAGGGATAAATCTTTATATTTCCATACAGATAGTAGGTTCAAAGTTACAAGCAAATAATAGTTTTATAATCCCCCTTCGTAATTTATAACAAATTGAACACTGCCTAAACCTTTACCATGAGCATAATACAGATTAAAATGTTTACACTCGCAGTTAATGTGGTCTAATGACACAGATATCAGTAATTGTTTAGGGCAGATATTTAAGCAGATTATGAGGTAACAGAATTAGCAATAAAAGCTTGTGTAAAAAGGTATGAAATGGAACCTGTTGATTTAACATGAATAGAATAATAGATTGTTTTTGTAGATTTGTACCTAATATACGAGAGCCTGTTAGTTCATTAACCTGACGCCGGAATCGGTGCTCGACTGGCTTAATGCAGAAGAGTTCAGTTCACGGAGTGTCGGGAACGTGTCCCGGGTGTTGTTTGTGGAAACTTAAACTTAACCACTCTATTTCTTTGAGACTTGCGAAGTAATTAGTAATAAAATGACATAAAAGGGAAGCTTACGAAACGTCCTTGTATCTGATTGAGTATCTGTCTACTATTTCCTTCATTCTCTTCATGGAACCAACGCTTGATGGACAAATCATTTCTATGAATTTTGTTGTAGGCATTCTCGGAATACCGCGTTTAAGGAAACATGCCAATTCACTCAATCTTAAGGGTGGTGTGGAAAAGGCTAAAATATTAAAGGTTCTCATGTGGAACCGAAGGGAAATTACGATACCAAAATGTAGTCTAGTTTTGGTCGCTTTTTGCCTCATGTGCAGCTCTGAATAAGTGCTATATTACTCTAAAAGAGAACCATACTTTTGTAGTAAGAAAAACATCTATAATTGCATGAAATACGTCGTGAGAACATGAAGCAAGGTTTTAAAAAGAATGCTCAAGTTGATTTGTGGAGTTACATTTAAATTTGAATATTCAAGGCCTTTGGGAAACGTACTTTGGATCTGGCCGAATGGATAATGATGCGAGAATCGGTGGAATGAAGAAAATGGAAGAAAAAACGGAAGAGCCCCGACTCCCAGAGAAAATTCACGCACAAGGCCTTTGTTCACTACAAAGTCCGCGTGGAACGAACCCGGGACCCCACGCACCAAAAATCCCATGGAGTTTCACTGTTTGAAAAATTACTTAATTACAAACTCAAGAAAAGTGTTATTTCTATTTCAATCATAAATGTACTTAGCACAGCCATGTGAAGGTGTGGTCATTTTGAAGAGAAGTAGCAAACTGACTGAAATGATGTATTTGGAAGGTAGAAAATCAGTATTAAGGAGAGCAATACGAATTAATAATTCCATGGTGTATTGGGAAGGGGCAATCCAGCAGGATGCTCAACATTGAGTAATATAAGTAAATGACATTAAGAATAAATCGGTAAATTCTGGATATTCAGGATAACTATTACCAGTAGCTAATATGAAAGTGTACATATAAATGCTTTGGTAGAACTTCACCTACTGTTTCAACCACGAGCCGCGACTGGTACACTAGACCATTGATTTTCTTTTTTAAAATATCCGGGGAAAGAGCTGCCTTCATCGACGCCACACATGTCATTATTCTTCAGAATTGAATCGGTATTTGGAAGAAGGAAATAAATCCAAAAACTTATTTTGTGAGAAATTAACAAACACGGTATAATATTTTTTACATTTATTGAAAGAATATAATGTCTGTAACTGAATATGTATAACGTTCTTCTGATCCTTGTGTATTGCTTAATTTCCAAGTATTGTATTTTTTTCTAGTAAAATTAAAAAAGTTAGTGCATTGTGGATTTATTTCCTTCTTCCAACTAATGAAAATATGTCTGCACGGTTGTAAGTGATGAAATGTAAGTATAAAAAATGGCCAGAAAAGTGAAGAAAAAGGCAATAACAAACCTTCGAATAGATGCTATTTACAAGAAAATTATTCACAATGAACTCTAAAGTTACAAGGAAGCAATAAATCAGGATTTGTTTCATTCTCTCAACTGAAAGAAATTTCGCATTAAGAATCGGCAGAACAATTATTTTACCGTAGCAGTGATAGCACCAGTTGCTATATACAAATATATTGTAAGAATAGCAGTTTAAAAACGCAATGACTACGCACACGTCCTACGTTGGCCGTTGACAGCACTTATGTACACGTCAATTAGAGCAGGGTCTACGTAAAAGAAAACTGAAATTTATGATGAAAAGGTGCCACTTTGCACAGCAGGTCGTGATACTATTAGAAGTGATTTGAGTCGCAGCACGCTTATTTTCTGCCCTTAGGATTCACGATAGCGGCCAATTTATAACTAAGGTTTAAGATGGCGGCCAATTTATTACTGAGGTTTAGTAAACCAAAGTTCTTGTACGTTTTGCCCATTTTACATTGTGACATGCACATACAACACAATTCTCAGCCATTTCTTGCTAGTTTTCACCACCATACATTTTACGGAGTTACATTTACATTTATTTTCTAGAGGTCTTTTATAGGGGAAAGTGGGGTAAAACGGGGTAAGGAAAAATAGGATAAAACGGTATTGCAAATTCACATGTGTTTTATTCCAATTATTACTCAATAATTTACAACCTGCTTGTTCACATTGTTAAACAACGAGATATGGAACTTCTAGCAGTTTAATGTTTCTTATATTTTGTCTTTTGATTCAATGATTATTACACATGATTTCAATTGTGTCGTTTAATAGTAAATCTATTGCTATTACAACAGGGTAGTATTGGTATCTTAGTGATGGTACAACATACTGGACAATATGGGCCAGGGGCATAATAGCTTTAACTGCAATCCCCATTATGTGCCATGCGTGGGGCATAACGGAGAAAAATGCCATTTTTGGAATAAGTTAAAGAAAAACGGTTCCAAAATAATTCTGCTAGTATTGCTGGTGGAATATTGTAACTGAATGTTCAACGTGTGTACCGAAAAAAGAATTGCTACAATTGAGCTATTGGTTAACAATCTATACAAGCAAATATCTTACGTTTCCCGTTTTGACCCACGTTCCCCTACGATTAAATAAATGGATTTTAAAGTTAAAATTATGTACGTATTTGTGCCTTGAAAGCTAAGTACAGAGTGTTTCAATTTAAACGAATATCTTACTCAATAAAAATTCTTCTTTAATAAAAGAAAATTTAAAATCCTAATACAAATTTGTAGAAGGAAATTAATATTTTATTTAATAAAAGAATAAAAGTAGTTCTCCAAAAGAGCTGATTTTAATATTCTAATATTAGAGGTTATATACGTAATCATTTGCTTCTCGAACATGTTAAACATTTATTCTGTTGGGTTAAGTGACTCAAATGATTTGTGTACTCAACAAAAACGACACTTGTTAATTTACTTGTAGCTTATCATTTTCATTGTAGTAGGTAGAGCTGTGGCTGGAACACCCACTTTTACATAATCTACACTGAAGTGTGCACTCTGGCACTGACCCCACGGCATGAACATCGCGGTGTATTGCATCCTGTTCTGCACCCACATACTTTCAAGAATACTAGCTCTTTACAAATCTCAGGGAGCGAGAGTATTTGGGCTTTGCCATTTCGATATAAATGTGTTAGTTTTGGGCAGGTAGCCGGGGTCAAGACAAATGAATGTGACCAGTTCAGGTGCAGTATTTCGTAGAACCAGTGGGTGTTCATCTCTATCAGCTTGTCAGAATTTTGTTCTTGGATGTTTCCAATCATACAAAATAATTTAAAAAATATAACTCTGGCCCACTACAGTGATTCTGACAGGAGTTTCAGTTTGAGGGCATAAAGCAAAAATTGGGAAGGTGTAAACAGTATTTTAGCGTTTCTATTAATATATTTTTACCGTAAACATTAATACTGGAGGGGTGGTGTAAAACAGTAGTTAAGCCAGTAATGCTATTTTTCAGCGGTAGTAGCAGTGATAGAAATTTAGCCACAGTAGCAATGAAACAACAGCTGCTACGCTATTTTTGACGACCTTTATTTCGCACCTGTTTTTCAATGCATTAATGATGCTTTTTTTTCTTCATGTATGCATTCTCTAGATGTACGGCCCCTTCCAGATATAAAATCCCGCATAAACTAGCTTTTCAATTTTTTGGCGTTTATTAGGTTCTTCCAACTTCCTATTCAATAGAATTTGTCTTGAGAGCAACATTTATTAAATGATCAGTTTCCTTTCTTACCTCGTGAAAATTAGAGTTTAAAAGTCATAACGATCATTCGTAATCCGTTAAGAGAGGGTTAAGTTTGTTATTGTGCAAATTACTTTTAGAGATATCTTAACAGAATCTTCTAAAGAATAACGTGACTACGGATATTGCATCAAACCAAGGGAACCTACTCTAGTGATTATTATGTCTGCACTAGATTCTATTTACAGGGTGAATCAATTATGTTACCATTTAAATGGGATAATTTGATGTCTTTAACGGTTCTTAACTTTAAGTGTCACACATATGGGAAAATAGAATGTCAGCAACATTTAAACAATCGTATAGTAAAAAATTACCTGTTCTTCTGTTCATTGTATATATAATGTCGTCGAGGCTCGCGTTAGTTAGAAGAGTTTTGGCAACTCTGATGGAAGTGTTTGGCTCCCTAACAGTTGTTCGCAAGAAGTTCCAAAAAGGTTTTTGTCCGAAATCCAACCAGACGTTTAGTAATTCAGATACCCCACGAAAGGTTTGGGCGAACGGGCTCGATACGTGATGACAATAGTGAAAATACCGTTCACACCAGAACGAAATGGAGTGAGCATTGCTATTTGTGCAAGAGTCACTTTTTCGTAGTTCTGGATGCAGCATGGAATCAAGAATATCACAGAAAAACTGTGTGGAGACTCGTGCTGCAGGACCTTCGAAGGAACCCGTATCATCTGCAAACCATTCAGGCCGTAACAGGTGATCAAGAACTGGCCACATGATAACGCTGCCAAATTTTGACAGACATTCAATAAATTGGTCCGAACATTGTGGACTAAATAGCATTTAGTAATGAAACCGTATTTTACGTCAGTAGCCACGTGAACTGATACAATATCATCTTTTGAGTACTGAGAATCCTAGAGACATTCGTAAGCCTAAACTTGCCTCCCCAAAGGCATGCTGTCACTGTTGCCTTCACATGATCCAGTCCTATGCCAATGATAACCCTGTCCTGACAGTTCGTGCACAGGGCTAATCGCAATTGAGTAGCGTACCTCCCTATTTTGCACTCCTGTTTGTGCTTTCCTCGATGAGGTATTACCTAGGTGATGGATTGGACGAAATAGTTACATAAATATTGAAAAAGAATACAACAAATATTTAGCAAATCTCTTGGCTTAAATCGCGAAATCGATCAGGTCTACTTTCTCGTTAACAATCACGTGAGATCTATCAGGTCTACCTTCTCAATAACCAACTTATAATGTATTATATTCTTTGTATTTGCTCTAAGTACCTAGAAGTTGTAATTGTAAATTTCGATTAAAATATGCTGCAATAAATGTTCCTTTAGGTATCTAGCAATCACGACCGGGATCAAAGACTATTCACGATTCACAATAAAATAAGAGCAAACAGTCAAATGACCAAATTACGTAAACATATTATGTATTTCAAACTGACTTGTGGATAAACCAGTTGCTGTTGAGGAATATGGTGCGGTGCAGAAGGACCGCTTTACTGGCGAGTGGCATATCATGTTCTCTACATCACCCTCGGCTTCATTAAAATCCGATCGTGCTTCGGACCTCATATTAGCAAGTAGATCAGTCCATGAAAGCCAAGAGCTCAATTAAGAAGAAATTACAATTTAACTATATTAAATTACAAATCTCTGCTGTACAGAGAAATCGCAGCATCTACCAGGAATAGCACATGGATAACCACCTTTTGCCTATGTCTACATACTTATTTACTTCAGCGTTAGTGCAGTAATCGTAAGAAATATAACTTATGTAACCGAAACACTTGTGGACAGCGATATATTATTGTGAAAAACGTGCAGCAAATCAGGCTGCGAAGACACAGTTCACGTTCCTATCAGAAGCTGTGACTGAAATATCTACCGAATCTACCAAGTTCAGTATTGCCAAATTTAAATTAGACTGTATAGTGAGTACGCGTCCATCACCTGGATATCCTATCAACGCGGTTACAAAGTAAACACAAACAAGCGGAAAATAAGGCAGGCACAGCTCTAAGGTAACAGGGTGCACTCCAGAAAGAAGGGAATATGTGTCGTTCGGCTTATTCCAACCCGAACGCAGTAGCAGATAACCCTGAGTTCCCTTACGTCTATATTACAATCTACAAAAGTCACAAGGCCTTCCGGTAGTTTGACAAGGATGGAATACAGTCACGTGCATTGAACCAGTGAGTCGGAGGCACCGAATATGCAGAATGGCGGTGCCTGCATTCTCATGAGCCATACGTATATCCGGGTTAATACAATAACAGTAACCGAGTGGCGGGGCAGAGGACATCGCCACCAACCTGCTACTATTTGTGAACGCTATAACTCCCCGAACGCTTCTTCTTGAGCAACTATATTATTAAGCCGTGCCATAGAGGACTTGACGCATACGTATCGTACTACAAATGCGCTTAACAGTGTGACAATGTGCGTTTATGTACAGCTGACAGAATTTTATAATCTCTACAAGGCATATACGTTTTGTATTGACAACAAAGGCGAACAAACGCAACATTAAAACTTTGTTAAATGCCAGTCAGCTGTTCTGTTGAACACACTATTACAATTTGATACTATCACTTTTCTGCATTCTGTTCTGGCGTTAGGAGTTGGTATTTAGCTTCAAGGCATATTTACGACTGCTTGGATTTCTAAGTCCAGCAGAGGATTAACTACCAATATCAGTTCATGGAAATATTAATGTGACGTTACGAATGAGTGAATTTAAATGGAATTTAGCCAGTCGTAAAACAAAATTGTCGATACTGGATATACACGGTCGGACTAACTATCGATTGCAAATGCGTTCAAATTATAAATAAGCAGGAATTACAAAATTGAAGTGAAAGTTCAGCTAGTCTTATATAGTTATGAATTAAGAGAATAGATTATATTATTATCTCATCCATCCTGTAGTAGAGCACAATTGAAGAAACTGTTGGCTACGCAATCCCAACGGTGGTAAGGTTTCCTTCAAATATCCAGCGAAAAATAAAAATAACACACAAAATCAAGTGAAGCGAGTGAAATGAGGAAATAGAAAAATGAGACCGAGAATCTTCGGTATGAAAGCTAGTCACAGTTTGTAGCTTTGTTTTAAACCTTTTATAACTTTGTTTTAAACTCTTGATATGTAACTTTGAGTAAAGGTACACGTTGGTAAACCATTTATGGAGTTCAATTTCAGTTTCTGCTTTAAATTTACTCTAATCTGCGATCAATTCATTCCTTTTTCTTTAAAACGAATCTACAATATTAATCTAACTGAAAGATTATATGTTCTGTTTTCTTTAACGAAGTCTTTTTTGGAGTCCAAAGATGTCATCGTAACATTCATGACAATCGCTAGTTGCTCCTTCTGAGTGTTGCATTATCTCAGGTAGAATTGAGTACATCACCACAATCCACGCCTGACAAATAAATTATGCAACGAATAAATAAATTAAGAATAAAAGAATAATTTATTTCTATCAGCCATTTTGGGATACGTTTGAGAAAATAGAGAAATATTTTAGTAGCAAGGATAAGGTTTAGAAGCTTTCACCACAATGTTTCTTGGCTAGAGTTTACTGGATTATATTCTTCCTCTATGAAAATAATGATTTGCCTTAACCTAAATACACAATTAACTCATACAGTTTACATATGACTCAGGGCCCTTTCTATAATAAACTATCAAAGTATATTAGAATTTAGTAATGATAATGAACCGTTGGAGTACTTACCACATTTATCGCTGAAATAGAAACTTTATCCTTCGTCTCTTTTAGTTGAAGAAACTTGTTTATTACGCGCTGGTTGAAATCTGGTGTTTCCGTTATAAAGTTCCTTTCGACAGAAAGCATAGCCAATGCTGATAATTTCTCTTGGGTGCTTGAATTTCGTAGAAATCTTTCAATTCTTTTCAATACTGAAAAACATCTTCCTGCTTCTGAGGACATCACTGGCATTGTTAATATCAGTTTCAAAAGCTTTGACGTTTCACCAAAGTTTTCCTCTAAGTCATTATGAACAATAAAGTTTAGCAAGTCCACAACTCCTGACATTGAACGAAATTCTTCCTCTGAGTAGATTGAAAATAGTTCGTGATAGAGTTTTGCATTGTCAAGAAATGTGTAAGTTGAACACAATTTGTCCACACTCGACTTTACAAGTGTTGAAGCGTACTCTGGAAATTTTTCTGGTATAAAGAGTCTGCCTATCATAATATGTCCTGTGAATGTAAAGCGAGTTTTAGCTTCATAAATAATCACATCACACACTTCTTTCGCTTCCCTTGTCCACTCCGTTTGTTCACTTTTTCTTTTTGAATTCATATTTTTCGTGCTCCAATTATCAAGTTTCTTTCTTACGACGTTCTTAATCTTTCTTTCAAAGTTAGAAATAGCCTTTTGTACACCAGAAGGACTAATTTCTCGATTTTGAAGCTCATCTAAAAACATTTTTACAAGAGGTATGATTTTACTGAAAAATAAAAGCCAAAAATGAAAATGATAGCTGGTGAGTATTTTCTTTAGTCCATACGCTTCCCGGATTGTGTTTGAATTTTTCATTGTATTCAAGTTTAGTATTATGCTCACACATTCAATATAGTGTTTTTTAAACTCAAACACGTGATTCACATTTCTAAACAAAAGATGCCAACAACCACTGCTTTGTGGACGGTCGATTGACACTTTCTGAAAAACTAAGTCCAAAACTGCAATCCGATGCGGAGTGCCAGTAAAAAAAGTGCACACTTCTTGTGAATTTGAAATGAAAAGTCTCACATTTTTATTTATGCAAGCAACACTGCTCATAACCTGATCTATTGGATGAGCATAACAATGTACATATTCTGCATTTGGGAACGTTTCTTTGATGAATTCTTGTACACTTCCAGAAGAACCTGACATAACAGAAGCTCCGTTATAGCTTTGTGCAACTAATTTCCATGAAGTTTTACTTTGGTCTAACTTCAAACTTTCCAATTCTGAAAGTAAACAAGAAGCTAATGTTTTGGTATCATTCTGTGAAGGTGAAACGAAATTCCAAAATCGTTCCACTGGCTTCCCTTTCAACACATAGCGATAAACAATAAGCATTTGAAACGTATTAGAAACATCTTTTCTTTCGTCTGCTATAACACCAAGAAAATCTGCCTCCTTAATTTCTACGCTAATTTCCTCATGACATACGTCTAGCATTACTTGAAGCAGCTCGCTTTGAAGTGTTTCTGACAATCCCTTAAGCATACTGGATTTTTCCAAATGAATTTTTAAAGCAGGGTCCAATTTTGAACCGAAATCAATTAATTCTTTGAATACTCCTGGACTGGATGATGATTCAGGTCCATCACAACCCGTCAAAGTTTGTCCAAAACCACCACAAAAGCGAATTAAGTTTATTAGGGTATTCAGAACATACCTGTTATTCATAATATTTCCATTGTCTTCTGTAATCTTCCACCTATCAGACTGTAATGTATTTACATGTCCAAATACTGTTAATTGTAACATATTTGTCAAATGCGAAGAGGAGGATTCGTGCTTCTTCATACGTGTACTTAAATGGTTCAAATCAGTAACACCTATTTTTGTGAAGGAATCATCACCACCAAATAATAGACAAGGAAAACAAAATAATGCATTTCTAATTTCACAACCACATAACCAGTTATTAGCATTGTATATAGTCCTATTGAAAATCCTATTGAATTGTCTTTGCCGTGTTTTAACGTTCTGTACAATATTGAGATCTGGCAACGGTCTCCCAAGTTCCTTAATTTTAAGTTTCTCTTTATGGTCGAGCTGGGCAAAACTCTTAACTAGTAGACTATTTACAGAATTCATTATATAAGTAGCATATCAAGTTAAATATATAATAATGTAAATAACACAAATATGCACACACGAATAAAAATCACGCACTGCAATCAACAAGAAAGAAAAGCAGTGTGCATAGCAGAAACGTTGAAGAACAAAAATAGACGCTTAAGAATATCACGATGGCAGAAACACAAAAGAATCACAAGCGGTTTCGACAATCACACATGAACAAGTCAACGTACCATTATTTCAAACTATCCATCTTTCCTTATGGCACAAACCTCTCAAAAGGATATAACATTTCTCTTCATGGTAGTTGGTCATCTCTCGCTTGTTTCTAAACACGTACTTCTTCCGCCTTTTGATTTTACAGCTACAAATTCGTCGTACGTTTCCATATTTCAAGTCCTGTAGACTTACTGATTGACATTCGTTTGGCTCCTCCAAATGCTCCTACTAAAAGAAGGAAGATTTATGTACAATAACAAATTATTAAATTCATTCACGTGTTTAAATTTCTAATACAGCTTATAAATTTAAACTAAAATTTAAACACCATATCACGCAATATTCTCGGGGGGCGAAAGAAAATGATTCTGTATAATGATGTAAAAAACGAAAAAAATTGAACGCAGGAAAAAACAGGAAAGAAACTTTTCTTTTCCAACTTTTCAATTTTTTTTTTAAATTTTTCATGCAACTTTGGAAAAAAAACTTTTTTCCTACTATTACGGGGTCCCTGACATTGATGATTAATGAAATAGAATATTAATTCTTGTTAAATATATATACATCTAGAAAAACATCTTTATTGGGTCTGCCTCTGACAAGACTTAGGGCCATATGCACAGTTAAACCCGCAGCTGACCAGCGGATGATCCGGCCCCGTGGTCTGGAGAAGGAATCACTTTGTGTTGCTGTTGCACAGTGCTTTTCGACTACGATATCCCGCGGTGGCGGTTGAGCCATGGGCTTGTTCAGTAAAATCAACCCACAGTGAGGCTAGAAAAACAGTGGAAATAGTAGACAATCATGTTGCGTTCGATCGTTTTTGTCGTTTAATTGAATTGTTTCTAGCGGGAAGAAGAAACTATGGAAATTTGCAAGCTCAAATTAATTGCGTATGTGGATGAAAAGGACATCTTTATCTAAATACTAAAAATGTATGGACAAAGGGAATGTAAAGTTACCAATGCAACATCTAATAAAAAGAAATAAGTGATGTGTGGTGGAAACAGCTGAAGATATAACTTTAATGAAGAAGTAACAATATGCTAATTTTTCATGTTATCAGAAGAAAAAAGCATTCACCTGTTTAACTTTAGTTAGGCACTGTTACACAAATTTGTAAAGAAAAAGTGTAATGATGCGAAATTATTTGAAAGCATCAATAAATAAATCATGGAGGTGTATGAAGGAGGAGAAATCAGAGAATATGGAACTGTTTATACTACAGAAAGGGCATTGCTATTTTATTAGCCGTGCTATTAGGAAGCGTGTTTTAAAAAGATATATCCAAAAATGCTCCATCATAATCAGTTGGTGAGCCTTTATTTTTTCATATTTGATTTAACCTAACTGTGGATTTACTTCAGCCGCGTTGGCATATCGAAGCTTAAGCCAAAAGGGGAGGAAAACAGTGAAATTAAATGGAAAAGTAAAGAATAGGGTGAGTTATAAAGTTACTACAGTAAAGCATTCACTTCCTGGCATTTTTCTCACAGGGTTTCATTTGCTCGACATTAATGACGGCACCAGGATAGAATTAAAGTCCGGGAAACTACACTAATTCATTTGAAAAAGTTGAGGCGTTTACTTAAGTTTATGATATACGTAGCAGCGATTCTACAAAATATACCTGTAAGGGGTATCACCACAACAAACTGTCGAGAACAGCCCCCAACTAAAAAATGTACTGTCAAAATTCGATAAACACAGTGCAAAACTCCACACGTACGCCCTCCCAATTTTCACTTTACACCCCCAAACTTAAACTCTTGGTGGAATCCTTGTATATATGTTTGAAATAAAAGGTACTGCTAAAACTAGGGGGATTCTGACAGAATTTTCAGTTTGTGGGGTGTAAATAGTTTAGTAGAGTTTCTGTTGAATTTTAACAACAAATATATTAAAATTGAGGGTGCTCGTTTGGAAGGATTACACCATCCGTTGGAAAGTTTGGCACAATGGTAGGTGGGCTAAGGTAGGTTCTGTGGTCTAGCCCTCTATGCTCGCCATTATCGTAAAGGCCAATTAAGAAAAACTAGCGTAACGTATGTTTAATTTAAAGCAAATAATTTCCTGTTTTCTCATATGTTCTAAAACATTAGCATAACGATAATTTCTTCCTTTGCAATAGCAGAAAATTCAGCTTTAAAAGATCAAACTGATCGTTCTGACTACTCACGAAGAATTTGGCACTCAAAAGACCTATGAAAGCTAAACCAATACACTATTCTGCACGACTTTGCTATTTACGTTAACAAGCTGCATACTTTGTCATAATAAACGTACCAACAAACTCAAATAGAAAGAAAACCATTTGGACGATAATTCATTCTCACATTTAAGGAAAGCTCTTTCAGCCTCTGACTCATTATTGATTCGAATTTAACTTGTCATTCGGTCTACTATCTACTGAGCAGCACCATAGACTAGAAAACAACATTATTACCGCAGCACGGTAAATACTGCAATTTTTAAATTATAAAATAATTAACACAAATGATCTGATTGCAAGTTTTGGAAATAACTTTTTTCCATTTGCTTGTGTATTGTTAAAGTAACACTCATAGCTATGATACAATATATTTCGATAAATACATAAATAAAATCACGATGTGTGTAAACACAAACCACCCACAGGACAGTCACGGGTAGTTCGAAGCTCCCGCGAGTAATTCTTCGTGTCGCGGAGCGGCCGCGGGGCCGTTTCAGCCCTACGGGATAACTGTACATCACAAAGTAGTCAAGGATCCCTCAGCCTATCCGCGGGTCTTCCGTGGAACGACTATACATGTCACCATTAGTTGCATTATTTAACTTTCCTTGATCTGAACCAAAGATGCCTAAAGCATACAACTGAACGGAATTTTCTCTCCCCTACAATGCAATAATGAGATAGTAGAAAGCGAGACACTTTGTGTGTGCCCTTTGTAATACGGCCTCTATTGTTCGCAAAACGACCATGTTCACCTGTCATGTAGGATTATTGTACACAATGGAGAGATTAATGATGTGAGGATGATAAATGATCCTGCGTGACGTTTTAATCGGCTTATCTCGTCACTTTTGACAGGTGCTGTCAGTTTGACATGAACAAAGCGGTGCCGCTACAATGGTGGGTGACGATATACTAGGGCATAGAAGACTTTACAATGTTTTGTTGAACAACGGAATTTTGCCGTTTTTGTCCTACTTGGTTTAATGTCTTCTATTCATTGGGAAATGCTATATGGTCGTACGTGAAGGTGTAATCGGCTTATCTGCTCACTTGCGACAAGGCAGTCAGTTGACCACGACGAAAGGCAGATGAAGAGAGATTGCGATAGGTTTTGTAAATATTAATGTCACAAAAGGTTCGTTAGATGCTAGCATTGGTTGATGGATGATGTCCATGTACCTGTAAGACATGAATATAACTAGACGTGACCTTAGAATG
>JAGDQP010010676.1:0-13744 GCA_022664845.1 Lepisma saccharinum
GATGTCTTAGTAGAAGCGTGCGATGAGATAGGTCTACAGGTAAACATAGATAAAACAAAATACATGATAACAAGCCGAAGCACAGGGAATGAAGGAATTGAAAACATAAGAATTAGGGATGAGGTCATAGAGAAAGTAAACAAATTTAAATACTTGGGAGCATACGTAACAAGCAAAAATGAGGTCACGGAAGAAATAAAATGTCGCTTAGTATCGGGGAACGCATGTTTCTACTCAGTCCAAAAACTTCTAACATCGCGATTAATATCAAGGAAATTGAAATTAAAAATATACAGAACGGTTATTCTGCCGGTAATACTTTACGGTTGCGAAAGTTGAAGTACGACCCTAGCAGATGAACATAAATTACGTGTATTTGAAAATAAGGTTTTGAGAAAGATATACGGGACGAGATGACTGGAGAGTGGAGGAGACTGCATAATGAAGAACTCCACGGACTGTACGATTCACCAGATGTTGTAAAAATAATGAAATCGCGACGACTAAGGTGGGCAGGTCATGTAGCTCGGATGGGGGAAAAACGCAGATTATATTCTATCCTGGTTGGAAGGCCCGATGGAAAGAGGCCATTGGGAAGACCGAGACGTCGTTGGGAGGACAATATTAGAAGAGATCTTCGAGAAGTAGGTGTTCGTGATGAAAACTGGCTTGATACTGCCCAGGATAGAATCCAATGGCGAACGTTTGTTACTGCGGCGATGAACTTGCGAGTTCCATAAGCCATAGAGTTAGTTATATATATATGTAACGTACAGACCGCGGTGGCTCATTCGTAGAGAGCTCATTGGTGCTTGGGGTCCGCGATTCGATCCCGGCTCGTGCCATGTGGGCTTTGTGGTGGACAAACACCGTGTGCGTGGGTTTTCTCGGGGTGCTCCCGTTTCCTTCTACTTCATTCCACCAATTTTTCCATCATCCATGCTTCGAGTCAAAGTTGCCTAAAGGCCTTAATATAAGATTTAAAATTTAGTAAATGCAGGATTGATTTGAAAAATACAGTATATATAAAGCAGAAATTACGCACTGTTTCACCAGAAACGCAAGGCGTCACTTGGGCTAAGCGTGGTGCGGGCTCGAGCGGGTGTTAAAAATGTTCTTCAGGTTTGTTGACGAAAAAAGTCTTCTGACAAATGTTAGTGTTGGTACTGTTGAGACTTCAAAGAACCTTCATTGGATAAGTTACTGATCAACATTATCTTCTTTGGTATTTATGCTATGAGATATGTACTACGGATGAACCAGTTGTAGCCACATATCACATACATTTCCAGCCCTTCATACAAGAGTATGTACATCAGCGTATATCCAAGACGTAAGTTGGTATTTCAACATTGTGAGAAGCAGTTTTAATTTTTTTCTTGCACACGAATCAAATCCGTGATTTTTATCTCACATCCTAAACAGCATTTCCAGAAATAAAGCATCCAAAGTTTCTTTTACCTAATTACGTTAAATTTTTAAGTACGGTGGCAATGTAGCAGAGATAGAAAGCGAAACTTTAGTCTTTTTTGTTTGCTTTTTTCCCCCAAGGCGTGCTTAATGATACGATCGATTGTAACAGTGGTCGTGATGTACATTTTTCTAGAACAAATTTCCATATCCCATTTGCATCGGAACGGAAACCTCTCGTACGGAAAAGAGATAACCGAAGATTCCTAAATTGTTCCATTTATATGCAAAATGGGAAACCATAGTGTACTCTGTTAGTAATTAGAAGGACAGTCTCAGAAATTAGTTGGACCCTGCTGAAGAGTAGTAGTTAACGATTTTTTTTCTCAACTTGCAATAGGTAAATCGATGTAGCAACAAAACGAGGCATTAATATTAATACTGTTACTATTATTGGCCAATGCAGCACAGTTACACAAACGAGAAGGACGTTTCGAACGAAGATTCTTTTTCAAAATAACGTAAAAAAAAAAAAAAAACAACAATAATAGCAGTGTCAGTCATAAGTTCGTAGCGTGTTGGTAAACTTAAAATAAGCTTATAGTTACCGCAGTGTTACTTGCTGTACGTAGAAATTTATTTTATGATTACTTTTGAATCTTGTCAGACCTTCGTGTAATATAAGTTATACAATAATACACAGCCATATTCAATCCACTATTGAATGAGGCCTCTCCCGGAGGGAGGAGGTGGTCTACTGCTCCCACGCTAACCAGACGTGTTGGGAGAGGAGAGCCGAAGCCCTCAACTGTGATCGCTACCTCTTTATTCAGGAGGTAGCTCCCCAATTGGCCTCACGACGCTGGGTGGACGCCGCACAGGCAACGGGAACCGGTAGACCAGCTCGGCTAGGGCGTTGATATATATGAGGATATCAGGAGACAGAGATATGTGGAAAGAAAAGGGGGAGGCCTTCATCCAGCAGTGGATAGAAAACGGCTGAATATGATGATACATATATATATATATAAACGTTATGTATCAAACTTTTGTAAATATTCTACTTTGTTTGATTTGCATAGTGATTTTCGTTCCTTTTTATGCAGTGATATACGGGGTGCACTAGAAAAGTAATGCGACTCAATACTGCGCCGCACGAACCTGCAAATCTCCTGCAACCCCCTTCGGAGTTACTTCACTCCGTCCGTGATTTTGCCTCGTGATTTATCGTTTTCTGCGTTTATTGCTCGTTTTACATGTGTGTACTGCATTTGGAAATTCGAGATACTTCTTCCGGTGAAAGCTGCTAGTTCCCAGAATGGAAAATGTTACCTTAGGTTAACTTTGCAGAACCTCCGCCTTCAAAGCGACCGAGCGATGTTGGTGACTACACAGTTAAGATGCAATATCATAAGTGAACTTAACTGTTCAAGACGTCGTTTACTCTAAACTAAATTTAGATGGGTTGCAAAACGCCCGATTCATTTCCTTAGGGTCGGAAAGCGCACGGTATTCTATATGGTCGCTAAACGCACGGGCTCGTTGACACGTATATAAAGAAATGAATAAGCCCATTATGATATAACTTGATTCCAAACAGAATTCTAAGTTACATAATCGAATATTCGAAAGTTCTCATTGCTGGGGGTTGTATCAGCTGAACTTTCAGGTAAAGATTATATATATATACGTCTGGGATCCCCGTATTTCCTTTGGGGAAACCCTTATTGCGAAACTTTTGGAATTTTAATTTTTTTATAGAGCAGTTTGAAGTCTAAAGGTACTATGTCACCTGTCCTTCTGTTAATAGAATTGGAAATACGGAGTTCTAGAGTTCATTTCATTTTCCGACATCGTCGGCAGCCTATAGCGGTGAAACAAAGCATTGTATCCCCTCAGTGGTCTGTATTTTTTCCTTATTTTTCATGCCAGGATTGTCGTGTGAAGTAGTTGTTCTGCAACACCCTGTATAGTCTTTGTATGTCAAGTGCTTTTCTCTCTCTCTCTCTCTCTCTCTCTCTCTCTCTCTCTCTCTCTCTCTCTCTGTGTGTGTGTGTGTGTGTTTACAGCATGTTGGGTATTGTGAGACGAATGAAACAACACACAGATCACCGTGGTTAAGGCCCTTAATTTCGGAGTTTACCAATTTACAAATCATTATTCTAAAATATGCTTCAATTCCGGTTGGGAATACTGCTATTGTTAAGTAAGAAATTACATCATAGATGGCCTTGGTGTTTAGACCCGGAGGAACAACATTCTATCTCAATATACATTATTCTTGAGCCCTGGAGTAGTCGGGCCCAATCTTGGTCTAGTGATGGTGAACCCATTCACCCACTTTTGCTGTTCTGGCTCGGATAGAGCTGGACGGTGTGGATGTAAACTCGGGCCCGATTGCAGGGCTCTATTGTTGTATTAATATTATATATATATATATATTAAATATTTAATAGTGTCATACAAAAAATCGTTGCAGATTTTTTAGTTTTAAATAGACTTTCATGAAAGCCAAGGCAAATTCAACGTTTCTCTTCAGAAAGGAAGGGCAGGTTGCTGTTCAAAGTAAACAGGGCTCTATCGAAGCTCATGAACTATCAGGCTAGTAAGTAAAGTCATGATAGAAAGTGAAATAGTGAGTCATTCTCAAGTTTGATATTAATACTACATAGAAATCTGAAATTTTGGGGCTGGCGATATGTACCTCACTCTTAAATACATCTATGAAAAATGCAGTAGCGTAAGACGTGTAGAAACCTTCAATATTTTCTCTATCACACACTTGAAACTTAAAAAATCGCCTTCAAGTGGAACCTTGACAGAACCCAACTTGATCATCTGCTTATTGAGGCGGAGAACGTACGAAACCACCAAATATGATACTTAAATTTCAGCTATAGTATCCTGTATAATTCATATTCGTGAGAGACGTGGGAGAAATACTGGTGAGAACGTTGAGTCCGCCATGGTTTCTTGCTATTGGTCTCCCTAAACCCGATCTCCATATCAATGAAGTGAAACTTCGCTGGAGCATACATGTCAAGCGTGAAGGTGATTAACCTGTTGGATTTACTTACCTAAGAAGCAAGTTAGCTTGATTGCTCGATGAGATGTCTTGGAATCTAATTTAGAGCAGCTCAGGATATGCATGTTTGTTGATCGGTTATTTTCGTTTAGAACGTAGATGCACCGTCCATTAATCTTAACAGAAGCCAAATCAAAGTTGCTGTGTACTTCACAATGAATTATGCACAACAGACTTAAAGGAATTAACAGGCTGCGAGAGTCGTAATAGATTTTGGAGAATGAGTTGGAAGTTTTCATGAATTTAGTATTTAAAAGTCACCTTGATTTTATAATATCGTAAAGGAGTTGAACTAAAAGGTTCAAACTTTGTGAGTTTTCACTGCCTAAAAGTTATACACTTATTGTACAATTTGTATTTGTTTTCTGAAATTCTCTAAATTTGTGCTGCAAAGATGTAAGTAATGTGTTACAGAAGTGTGGTGAGTTTTGAACTTTTCTTATGCACTCATTTATTGAAAATACTTTTTGAACACTTTTTTTCTTCACAATAATTAAACGTGAGTGAGTGAATTATTAGCTGCCTAAACGAGCTGTTGAGCTTCTATGTACGTTACTTACAGGTTTTTGGCAAAGTCTGCTCCGAACTGTTGCGTTCAACTGACCCTTGCGGGATTTGAACCCGTGAGCACGTGCAAAAAAAAAAAAAAAAAAAAAAAGCGAGTGCTCTAACCTCTCGGCCGCCCCGAGGTCAATAATTAACCGTATATTGTAGTAAAATGGTTCTTTTTTTTTTTTAATCGAGGTTTGTCAATAGGCAAGGTGTGATAATTCCCGAAATGACCCTTTCAAAGCAAATTTTGCTTATCAGTTCATTAGCAGTTTCTGTGCCTTCGAAATATTCTACTTGTGAAGCTCTATACTTCGTGAGGGAATGGTGTCACTATTAGAGAGTCTTGAAAATCCTATTCTGGAATTCCTGGCAGTAACTAATGTCCGAAATATCAAATTTTCGCGCTTCAGAAGATTGTTTTCTTTATTTTAGAAAAATCCAAGTGTGTGCTAAGTCAGGTGAATGGTCCTTCTTTGTAATGGATATCTTAGCTATGAACTCGCGAACTCTTTACGTGTCATGCGCAGGATCAGGTTATCTGCCAAGCTTAATCACCATCTTTTCATTTATTTTTTTTTATTCCCAAATCATCCATTAGAATGTATCGCACTGTCACGCTGTTCATATTCAGTTATGGTATTTCAACGTAACCTTTGACTGCTAACTTCTTGGGTCATCTTGTACGCCATAGCGCTCGATTTCTTCATAGGGTATTCAACGTTATTAGAATTAACGTTTGTGCCACTCCAATTTTTTGTTACTAATTTTTCGGCTAATGGTATACCACGCACACAATTTTTCTTCTGTTGTTCGGGAACGCACGACTTAGATTGAGTCAGTGGTTCATGTAAACGCAAGTTGGAACATCTCTAATCGTGCTTGTGTAGGTGAATTTTCCTGACTGAACACCTTGCTGGGGATTTAATTGCTACACCTTTGGTGCATAGTTGGTGAAATCCGCCACCACTTGTATCGTGAGAAAAGTAACAAATCTGCTATATGTATGCTTTGTAACTCAGATTAGTTAAAACTGCAACTTTGGTTCTATCCCTATTACCGCCATCACTTGTACTTTCTTAGACTACAAAAGAGCTTGTTGATACTCTCGTATTTGAAAAGTGTACAAAAGTTACGCGGAGAGAAGTGTTCTGATTGTAGCCAGAAGTGAAAAAATGTTCAAAATCTGATTTTATGAGGGGTGACTTCGTGTGACCAACATAGAAGTACTTCATTTTTCTTTGTACAGTGTTGTCTTTGGAAATGTAACAGTAGAATCTATTCTCCGGATGTCAAGGGATTGATTTGCCCATCAATTACGCAATAGACATAAAGTCAATAATATGGAAGGGGAGTTTCCCTTTGAGTTACCTTTTAACTTTTTTTCTTTTCTTTCGCCATCATTTCTCTTAAACTTTACGGTGGACGCATTTACTGGATTGATCAATAAATAGTTTGAGAGAAAGCAGCGAAGAGGACGTACAGTTCGATACCAACTCATCGAATGTGTGTATGTAACTAGAACAATAAAGCTACTACTAGTTTTAAACGCAGTGATCGTTGTGGAAAGTTAAAACTACAAAAGAAATTGTTGATAGGACCAGATTATGCTGTGATGAGAATGCGGGTCTTAAGTCATCAGTCGTAAATGAGCTCTCCAATCGATTAACGTCAGCTCCATCATCAATGCAACGAAAAATCACGCTCCCCATTTCTGGCTGAGCTAAAACGAATTGGTTTTTGTACTGGAGCACGTGATTTTGAATCCATCCGCTAGGTTCCTCTGTTAGCTATTAGTTTTAGCTCAGCCAGAAATGGGGAACGTGATAAATCTAGCTATTATATCTATTATGAGGTCTATGGTAGTAGTACTTGAAAGCTGCAAGAAGTGTCCGAAACACCTCGCGATACGGTAAGACGAGAAAAACATTTCGTTCACATGTTTATTTCCGCTTAAATGAACAATCTGACATCTGTAACTTGTTCCACACCAACATGTTGATCTTTTTTTATTTCTAGTTTAGGGATTGACACTAAGGAACCACGAGGTTCTTGTACTGTTGTCGCCCATCCAGACCAGAGGTTTCCTCAGTTTCACGTGGCGAATGCCGGGATTATACCTAGTTCAAAACATTGGCCGCTGTTCTTCTTTTCATTATCTAATCCACATTGTACGCTGTGCAGTAGTAATGAGACGTTCTGAGCTCATGTAAGGCTAATAAAATAGTTTATACCGGAGGTTTTTTTTTCTGCTTGTCCGTTAATAACACGGACCAGCGCCTCAAGTGAAAGACATAGAGGCAAAAGCTGATTCCAGATTTGAATTCAGTAACCGTGGTTTATCTGGCCAGTTTTAATATGGTAACTAAAATTGGAAAGTTGGTAGGGGTCGGGGGCCATTGTAATAGTTCACTTTAGCGCGTCAGAGAAAATGATTTCAAATTTGAGTTTAGCGACAACAATATGTACGACCGTTTTAAATCTTGTGACTTTCAAGTTGACAGATCCTTTCGTTTTGGTTAGGTTTCTCCATTTTAGAATTCACGGAAGTTCCACTGTACCACGTATGTTGTCATCGGGGCTTCCCTAAGCTTATAGTATAAACTTTCCTGTGCTTGTTTTCTCTACGTTTAGAGAAGCAACCATTGATAGCATGACTACGCTACTTCAATATTCCTTGACGGTGTTGAGATAACCTAACGATGGTGATATCAGATCAAATGCAGGCAGCAACCTGACAATGTTTACAATCGTTTTCGGACTATATAATAATTCGAAGTTTAAGATCATAGAAGTGACTTATCTATTCAGGGGCACATTATTTTAGGCCCCATGCACCTTATTTATCACCGATGAGATATGGGAAAGAAAAGTATAGAGAGAATATCCTTATGGAAAGAATAAGACAGTACAGTCGTAATCGTTAGGATCACTTAGAACATTCTTTCCATTAGTAGAAGCTTAATCTATTTGTATTTATAAATATGTAATTTCGTGATCGTAATCTGCAGAGTGTCCTATTTTGAATTAATGCTTTAAACATGACGCATTTTATATTTCATGCATTTTACATTGTAAGAATTTCAAAGTCGTGATATGCATATACCGTACATCCATTTACATTCCTTGAAGTTTCCTCCTGTATGCGAAATATACTTGTTGTACTTTCCCTGCCACAACAAGTAAATATTCAACCATAACAAGTGTCTTCATTATCATATTGATACATTATATAGAAATATATATAACTGTAAGGAAAGTTGACCAATGTTGCGGTACAAAGCATAGCAATGAAATACATTCATGAGTTCATTCAGTACCAATTTCAAAATGAGAGTGCCGACAGGATTAGAGCCACGTCAAGAACTTACAGGTAGAGTACTTTATTTTGGTATATATATATATATATATATATATATATATATATATCGTTTTTGTAAATTCGTTTTTGAAGCAGGGTTTTGGTAGTATATGTAGGGGGTTTACTTACTAGTGAGTTCGTATAATTTTATCATGTCAGGCAGTGGGCACGAGGAGCATTTCGTAAGCATCGTTTCTTTAGATGTGTTTAATTGCTGTTTAGAGGTTCCTTTTATAAAAGGACAGATTTCAGATTTTTTAAAAAAATTTCTGGGTAAAAGTAATGTTACATTAATTATAGAGGTGGTCACATAAAGGAGCAATTTTATTTTTTAACATTTGTAGATGTTTCACGGGGAATCACTTTACACATACATCGTTAGAGCCATAGAAATTGGCTAGTTTTTTTTTCATGGTCCAAAATGTGTACAGTATATCAACACCAAACTACCATACGTTGCAAGCACAATATGTGGAACTTTTATTTAAATTTATATCGAATATTGGTTCTTTACCATGTTGTACCACTTGTCGGAGTTAAAAACGTGCACGTATTCATACATTTTGTATCTTGAGTATGCATCAGGCAGTGTGCGGTAAAAGCTATGACTATCAGATCAGAGTTAACCATAAAACCACTTCATTTGCATGTTTTTGGTCAAAAGGCAGTTCTATGTTTTTCCCTCGCGATTAATATCAATGAAATTGAAATTGTAAATATACAGAACAGTTATTCTGCCGGTAATACTGTACTTTACTGTTGCGAAAGTTGGATGGTGTACGAGCCTAGCACATGAACAAAAATTACGAATGTTTGAAAATAAGGTTTTGAGAAAGTTATACGGGCCGAAACTTCACTAGATAACTGGAGAATATCGGAGACTGCATAATGAAGAGCTTCACGGACTGTACGACTCACCCGATGTAAGAATAATGAAATTACGACTACTAAGATGGGTAGGCCATGTAGCTCGGATGGGAGCAAAACTAAGATTATATTCAATCTTGGTTGGAAAGCCGGAGGGAAAGAGACCGTTGGGAAGACCGAGACGACGTTTGGGAGGATAATTAGAAGGGATCTCCGAGAAGTAGGTGTTTGTGAGGAAAACTGGCTTGATCTTGCCCAGAATAGATCCCGATGGCGAACGTTTGTTACTTCTGCGATGAACTTGCTAGTTCGGTAAGTAAGTAAATTATACCTCGTGAAGAGTCCATTTATTATTTCAAGAACGAAATTGTTAATTTATTTTCGTTAAATTCATTATATATATAATTGTTGTATAAGGCAGCAATTACCTTGTTTCGATAATTATGTCTGCCACTGGCTTTTAAAGATATTCTTGCTTGTTCTTTACCGAATCTATTCACTTTCAACCATAGTGTGGAAAACTCCCGAGGCGAACGTAGTTTGCCGTCTCGTTGTTCCAACCAAGTCGGAAGTGTGACGGATTTTTCCCCTTCTGTTCCCTTCAGCTCCTCCAGAGCAGCCTAGATTCAGCTTCCTGTGCGTGGCCTACCCACACCGTCAACATCAATAGTAGCTGACCTTGTAGCTCGAGCTTGCAGTCAGGTATCTCTTGAAAGGACGGGAAGGAGAGAAAGAGAAAAAGGCTGTGATTGTGTAATTGTCACAGCTTGCTTCCTGACATATTTTTTATGGTGGATTCTCTTTACGTACCCATATCCATTTTCATGATAGTATGATAATGTCATCCTCGAAGCATCTATTTGTTTACTCTTGTCTAGTGTATCTTGCTACCACGGCGTTGTGGTAGTAGGGACTCTTCTGTGGCAGTAAATCAAGAGAACACAAACTTAGTACAGGAAATAGTCTCATGAGGAAGTGTTAGTTGGAAAATGGGCTGCCAAGCGGGATTGGTGGCTTTGGAAAAGGAAGAAAGTAACGACTAAAAGAACTGAGATATTTTTATGTTGTTAGAGTAATGTTTGTAATGACTCTTTGGTGTTCATATTGCAAGGCTAGGCACACACCAAAACAAGTTTTGGAACATATATTTTGTCTCCTTTAGTGCTGTGCTCTTCTAAACCCATGTATTTCTGCACTAAGCGCAACCTAACTTTACTCAGTCGGTGTGCACCCTAGCGTTTAAAAATATAGGTTTAACGGAGTAGATCACACCCGCCAGCTTGGTATGACCTTTCCGTTGATAGTGGACTGCAACTTTTGGCAGCCATTACATTAAAAAAAAACTGCTCCACCCTGTCGACATTTTTTGTTATATTAAAGAATGGGAGGAGCTATGTCCGGAACCCAGTTTGTCATCCTTAACGATACCCGCAATGTATATGACGCTAATAGTTTCGTTTAATTTTAATTTGAAGGTCAACTTGTTTTTAGTGTTTTTTTAAAATACTACGTAAGAGTGGTTGTTGGTTATATAATGTTTGCACAAGTTCATGCTTATATATTTTTTGTACTTGTTCTGTTGTGTTTTTGACGGTAGTAAAATATAGTACATCATTTCTGATTAGCCGTGCTTTCTTTAACTTTGGAATCGTGGATATATATATATATATATATATATATATATATATATATATATATATAACAGACAGTGAAACCAATGGAAAACTATGGCGGTTCAGAAATGAACTACAAAGGTTGAGGGAGAGCGTGACTTGGAAACTGCAGGGCTCCACTTGCTATTTTCCATGTAGTCAGTTATTTTCTCTTTTAATTTCATGATTGTGAAGTAATTGGACACAGTTACGCAATTACTCTTTTTCTAGAGCAAATTTCGCAAACAGTATCAAATATAATTTTATGCAATGGGTGTCTCAAATACAGAGTATTCATAAAAGAATAGTTAGGTTTTATAAGTGAGAGTAAAATTGTAATGTATTATCTTATATGGGTGTAATTTGCGTATTAGGAAGATCAGCTGCTCATGTTTCACATAGTTCTTTATTGTGTGCATTCTTGGTCACGCGGCACGCTCTAGTCAAATTCATGCCGTACCCGATGAGGCATGTCCGGTATTACGGTGTGCAGTGCACTCTTAATCCGACCACGAAGATTCAGGAAGGGACGCGGGTAATGCCGCTCCCCAACCTGTGTCTTGAAAGAACATTCAAAGAGAGAATATAGCGTAGTGAGATCTGGCCAACGGGGTGGCCACAGGAGAAGGTTATCTGTAGAGGCAACGCATTTTCGCAGTCTCTGGGTTCGGCTGCTAGTAGAAGTCAGCGAGTGATTAAATGGGAAACAAAGGGAGGAGAAAGATACGCGCAAGTATGTGCGCTATGGTTAAAAAATTGTCCTTCACGGTTCCTCACAGTTCCTTCGCTGCCCGCCTGATTTTGTTGTTTCGAGTGGGTGAAGGCGAATGCTTATACCGTACCGTCTGCTACTCACTCCCCGCAATGTTGTTGTAATGTCACGTGATAGAAGTAGATTCGCAACCAAGTTGTACATAATGCGCTCTCAGAGACTTTCCAAAATTGCGTTGGCTCTAGCACGGCCGGCCCAGCATTTTGGAAGAATACAATGGAGTACTCGTCGATTCCTGTACGAATTGTTTGTACCACCTGCGAATGTTGTCTTTCTTGAAACTCCCGCTTGGTCAGTATAACAGATCCGGACACCTTGAATCAGACAGAGCACATTTCTTTTACAGACTCTCCATTTTGGAAATCGTGGCTCTGTAATGAGCATAAACGAACAGCCGGTCACAACTGCTCTTCGTAATAGCGCAATTTACACCCGTGTAAGATCCATATTTTATTTATTATCTTTCGAAACCCCACCATCCTTTTATGAATACCCTGTATAATGATCAGAATATAAGACTTAGCTATCTATCTGAAGTTTGATTGACAGTATTGTATTAACATTGTGAAATTATATCAATTTCCGTTGTATTCAATATCACGAGAATGGAGGGATAGTTCATTATTGCATAATTGCATTCAATTATACTTTTTTTTCTTAGTTATTCTCATAATTTTTTCTCTTGTTCTAGGTAAGTGAAGTTCAGTAACAAAGAATGGATTTTCTCCCCGAGAAAAGGTATTGTAAAATTTTCATAAAATGTAACTGATACAGGCAAAGTTACTTTTAGGGATGTTCTGAAGGATTGGTAGTAAAAGATATGGAACGTAGTCGTATACTTTATTTTAGAACCTCCTATTAATCTTGGAGATCCGAGGAAAGATTCGGGCCGTATCCCGAGGAAGACATCAAGGTTAGACTGCAATACGACGTACATCTCCTCCGCAGTGTTAGTAAAAAGGCACATTCCTCTACATGAATTAGTTACAAAAATTAGTTTTACATGAAAGTGCAATAAAATCTACGATTAATTATCGTTACAATTCTTTATTTTCTTCAGTGCTCTTATGCCTGGCGCTCTGAGGTGCACTTAGCTTCCTATCAGACTGTCATTGGTAGTCCTGGATACCTTGGGAAAATAAAGGCTTTCGTGCGTGGACGGATCACCCCACCTCGCTTAATACTGTAGGTCGAGAATATGTGGAGCGCTACCTCCACATCTCCCATGTGCCGTTCACGGCGCGTGAGTTTCTCACAAGAGATAGCTTTATATTTTTTTCCCTTCCAATTATTTATAAATAGTTCTGTTAGTAATAATACTTTATGGTTGCGAAAGCTGGACTACGACCGTAACAGATAGACATAAGGAGTGTTTGAAAATAAGGTCTTGAGAAAGATATACGGGACAACATAACTGGAGAATAGAGGAGACTTCATAATAAAGAACTCCGCAGACTGTATGTCTCACCTGATGTAAAAATAATGAAATCGCAGCGACTAAAGTGGGGAGGCCATGTAGCTCGGATGGGAGAGAAACTAAAATTATATTTGATCTTCGTTAGAAAACCAGAGGGAAAGAGATCTTTGGGAAGACCGAGACGTCGTTTGGAGGACAATATTAGAAGGGATCTTCAAGATGTAGGTGTTTGTGATCAAAAGTGGCTTAATCTTGCCCAGGATAGAATCCTATGTTGAACATTTGTTGCAGCGGCGATGAACTTCGAAATATGTTATTAGTAATTCAACATTGTGTTCTTGAGCAAGTGAAACAGCCTTTGCATGCACATATATACATTTTATTTCGTGTGCTGTTTAATTTGAATATTTTCCCAATATATTTAAATAAATGTTTAGATTATACATAGCGAAACATCCGTCCAAAATGAATTATTATTATTATGTAATAATAATAAACTCTCAAATAAGAATTATTCCAATCGCAACTACGTGCAACCACCAAGCTCATATGTCTGGTGGCCACCCCCACATGAGCAGTGACGTCATATATATATATATATATATATATATATATATATATATATATATAT